>CAKJVH030000028.1:0-34119 GCA_918026865.1 Phyllotreta striolata
TATCGCCTAAAACCAGGTTTTTCGTAGTTTTTTCAAATTCTTTCTGCATATATGATTTTATTAATACATTTTAACGTGTCTGCCGTTTGAAATTATATTCTATCTATTTTATTCTGGCTTGTACGATTTTTTTGTATTTTTCATTACTTTTACTCAATAATATCGCCTAAAACCAGGTTTTTCGTAGTTTTTTCAAATTCTTTCTGCATATATGATTTTATTATTACTTTTTACGTGTCTGCCGTTTGAAATTATTTTCTATCTATTTTATTCTGGCTTGTACGATTTTTTTGTATTTTTCATTACTTTTACTCAATAATATCGCCTAAAACCATGTTTTTCGTAGTTTTTCAAATTCTTTCTGCATATATGATTTTATTATTACTTTTTAACGGGTCTGCCGTTTGAAATTAGTTTCTATCTATTTTATTCTGGCTTGTACGATTTTTTTTGTATTTTTCATTACTATTACTCAATAATTTCGCCTAAAACCATGTTTTTTCGTAGTTTTTCAAATTCTTTCTGCATATATGATTTTATTAATACATTTTAACGTGTCTGCCGTTTGAAATTATATTCTATCTATTTTATTCTGGCTTGTACGATTTTTTTGTATTTTTCATTACTTTTACTCAATAATATCGCCTAAAACCAGGTTTTTTCGTAGTTTTTTCAAATTCTTTCTGCATATATGATTTTATTATTACTTTTTAACGTGTCTGCCGTTTGAAATTATTTTCTATCTATTTTATTCTGGCTTGTACGATTTTTTTTTATTTTTCATTACTTTTACTCAATAATATCGCCTAAAACCAGGTTTTTCGTAGCTTTTTCAAATTCTTTCTGCATATATAATTTTATTATTACTTTTTAACGTGTCTGCCGTTTGAAATTATTTTCTCTCTATTTTATTCTGGCTTGTACGATTTTTTTGTATTTTTCATTACTTTTACTCAATAATTTCGCCTAAAACCAGGTTTTTCGTAGTTTTTTCAAATTCTTTCTGCATATATGATTTTATTATTACTTTTAACGTGTCTGCCGTTTGAAATTATTTTCTATCTATTTTATTCTGGCTTGTACGATTTTTTTGTATTTTTCATTACTTTTACTCAATAATATCGCCTAAAACCAGGTTTTTCGTAGTTTTTTCAAATTCTTTCTGCATATATGATTTTATTATTACTTTTTAACGTGTCTGCCGTTTGAAATTATTTTCTATCTATTTTTATTCTGGCTTGTACGATTTTTTTGTATTTTTCATTACTTTTACTCAATAATATCGCCTAAAACCAGGTTTTTCGTAGTTTTTTCAAATTCTTTCTGCATATATGATTTTATTATTACTTTTTAACGTGTATGCCGTTTGAAATTATATTCTATCTATTTTATTCTGGCTTGTACGATTTTTTTGTATTTTCATTACTTTTACTCAATAATATCGCCCTAAAACCAGGTTTTTCGTAGTTTTTTCAAATTCTTTCTGCATATATAATTTTATTATTACTTTTTAACGTGTCTGCCGTTTGAAATTATTTTCTATCTATTTTATTCTGGCTTGTACGATTTTTTTGTATTTTTCATTACTTTTACTCAATAATATCGCCTAAAACCAGGTTTTTCGTAGTTTTTTCAAATTCTTTCTGCATATATGATTTTATTATTACTTTTTAACGTGTCTGCCGTTTGAAATTATTTTCTATCTATTTTATTCTGGCTTGTACGATTTTTTGGTATTTTTCATTACTTTTACTCAATAATATCGCCTAAAACCAGGTTTTTCGTAGTTTTTTTCAAATTCTTTCTGCATATATGATTTTATTAATACATTTAACGTGTCTGCCGTTTGAAATTATATTCTATCTATTTTATTCTGGCTTGTACGATTTTTTTGTATTTTTCATTACTTTTACTCAATAATATCGCCTAAAACCAGGTTTTTCGTAGTTTTTTCAAATTCTTTCTGCATATATGATTTTATTATTACTTTTTAACGTGTCTGCCGTTTGAAATTATTTTCTATCTATTTTATTCTGGCTTGTACGATTTTTTTGTATTTTTCATTACTTTTACTCAATAATATCGCCTAAAACCATGTTTTTCGTAGTTTTTTCAAATTCTTTCTGCATATATGATTTTATTATTACTTTTTAACGGGTCTGCCGTTTGAAATTATTTTCTATCTATTTTATTCTGGCTTGTACGATTTTTTTTGTATTTTTCATTACTTTTACTCAATAATTTCGCCTAAAACCAGGTTTTTCGTAGTTTTTTTCAAATTCTTTCTGCATATATGATTTTATTATTACTTTTTAACGTGTCTGCCGTTTGAAATTATTTTCTATCTATTTTATTCTGGCTTGTACGATTTTTTTGTATTTTTCATTACTTTTACCCAATAATATCGCCTAAAACCAGGTTTTTCGTAGTTTTTTCAAATTCTTTCTGCATATATAATTTTATTATTACTTTTTAACGTGTCTGCCGTTTGAAATTATTTTCTATCTATTTTATTCTGGCTTGTACGATTTTTTTGTATTTTTCATTACTTTTACTCAATAATATCGCCTAAAACCATGTTTTTCGTAGTTTTTTCAAATTCTTTCTGCATATATGATTTTATTATTACTTTTTACCGTGTCTGCTGTTTGAAATTATTTTCTATCTATTTTATTCTGGCTTGTACGATTTTTTTGTATTTTTCATTACTTTTACTCAATAATATCGCCTAAAACCAGGTTTTTCGTAGTTTTTTCAAATTCTTTCTGCATATATGATTTTATTAATACATTTTAACGTGTCTGCCGTTTGAAATTATTTTCTATCTATTTTATTCTGGCTTGTACGATTTTTTTGTATTTTTCATTACTTTTCTCAATAATATCGCCTAAAACCAGGTTTTTCGTAGTTTTTTCAAATTCTTTCTGCATATATGATTTTTATTAATACATTTTAACGTGTCTGCCGTTTGAAATTATTTTCTATCTATTTTATTCTGGCTTGTACGATTTTTTTGTATTTTTCATTACTTTTACTCAATAATATCGCCTAAAACCAGGTTTTTCGTAGTTTTTCAAATTCTTTCTGCATATATGATTTTATTATTACTTTTTAACGTGTCTGCCGTTTGAAATTATTTTCTATCTATTTTATTCTGGCTTGTACGATTTTTTTTATTTTTCATTACTTTTACTCAATAATATCGCCTAAAACCAGGTTTTTCGTAGCTTTTTCAAATTCTTTCTGCATATATAATTTTATTATTACTTTTTAACGTGTCTGCCGTTTGAAATTATTTTCTCTCTATTTTATTCTGGCTTGTACGATTTTTTTGTATTTTTCATTACTTTTTACTCAATAATTTCGCCTAAAACAGGTTTTTCGTAGTTTTTTCAAATTCTTTCTGCATATATGATTTTATTATTACTTTTTAACGTGTCTGCCGTTTGAAATTATTTTCTATCTATTTTATTCTGGCTGTACGATTTTTTTGTATTTTTCATTACTTTTACTCAATAATATCGCCTAAAACCAGGTTTTTCGTAGTTTTTTCAATTCTTTCTGCATATATGATTTTATTATTACTTTTTAACGTGTATGCCGTTTGAAATTATATTCTATCTATTTTATTCTGGCTTGTACGATTTTTTTGTATTTTTCATTACTTTTACTCAATAATATCGCCTAAAACCAGGTTTTTCGTAGTTTTTTCAAATTCTTTCTGCATATATAATTTTATTATTACTTTTTAACGTGTCTGCCGTTTGAAATTATTTTCTATCTATTTTATTCTGGCTTGTACGATTTTTTTGTATTTTTCATTACTTTTACTCAATAATATCGCCTAAAACCAGGTTTTTCGTAGTTTTTTCAAATTCTTTCTGCATATATGATTTTATTATTACTTTTTAACGTGTCTGCCGTTTGAAATTATTTTCTATCTATTTTATTCTGGCTTGTACGATTTTTTGGTATTTTTCATTACTTTTACTCAATAATATCGCCTAAAACCAGGTTTTTCGTAGTTTTTTCAAATTCTTTCTGCATATATGATTTTATTAATACATTTTAACGTGTCTGCCGTTTGAAATTATTTTCTATCTATTTTATTCTGGCTTGTACGATTTTTTTTGTATTTTTCATTACTTTTACTCAATAATATCGCCTAAAACCAGGTTTTTCGTAGTTTTTTCAAATTCTTTCTGCATATATGATTTTATTATTACTTTTTAACGTGTCTGCCGTTTGAAATTATTTTCTATCTATTTTATTCTGGCTTGTACGATTTTTTTGTATTTTTCATTACTTTTACTCAATAATATCGCCTAAAACCAGGTTTTTCGTAGTTTTTTTCAAATTCTTTCTGCATATATAATTTTATTATTACTTTTTAACGTGTCTGCCGTTTGAAATTATTTTCTATCTATTTTATTCTGGCTTGTACGATTTTTTTGTATTTTTCATTACTTTTACTCAATAATATCGCCTAAAACCAGGTTTTTCGTAGAGTTTTTTCAAATCTTTCTGCATATATAATTTTATTATTACTTTTTAACGTGTCTGCCGTTTGAAATTATTTTCTATCTATTTTATTCTGGCTTGTACGATTTTTTTGTATTTTTCATTACTTTTACTCAATAATATCGCCTAAAACCAGGTTTTTCGTAGTTTTTTCAAATTCTTTCTGCATATATGATTTTTATTATTACTTTTTAACGTGTCTGCCGTTTGAAATTATTTTCTATCTATTTTATTCTGGCTTGTACGATTTTTTTGTATTTTTCATTACTTTTACTCAATAATATCGCCTAAAACAAGGTTTTTCGTAGTTTTTTCAAATTCTTTCTGCATATATGATTTTATTAATACATTTTAACGTGTCTGCCGTTTGAAATTATTTTCTATCTATTTTATTCTGGCTTGTACGATTTTTTTGTATTTTTCATTACTTTTACTCAATAATATCGCCTAAAACCAGGTTTTTCGTAGTTTTTTCAAATTCTTTCTGCATATATGATTTTATTATTACTTTTTAACGTGTCTGCCGTTTGAAATTATTTTCTATCTATTTTATTCTGGCTTGTACGATTTTTTGTATTTTTCATTACTTTTACTCAATAATATCGCCTAAACCAGGTTTTTCGTAGTTTTTTCAAATTCTTTCTGCATATATAATTTTATTATTACTTTTTAACGTGTCTGCCGTTTGAAATTATTTTCTATCTATTTTATTCTGGCTTGTACGATTTTTTTGTATTTTTCATTACTTTTACTCAATAATATCGCCTAAAACCAGGTTTTTCGTAGTTTTTTCAAATTCTTTCTGCATATATGATTTTATTATTACTTTTTAACGTGTCTGCCGTTTGAAATTATTTTCTATCTATTTTATTCTGGCTTGTACGATTTTTTGGTATTTTTCATTACTTTTACTCAATAATTTCGCCTAAAACCAGGTTTTTCGTAGTTTTTTCAAATTCTTTCTGCATATATGATTTTATTATTACTTTTTAACGTGTCTGCCGTTTGAAATTATTTTCTATCTATTTTATTCTGGCTTGTACGATTTTTTTGTATTTTTCATTACTTTTACTCAATAATATCGCCTAAAACCAGGTTTTTCGTAGTTTTTTCAAATTCTTTCTGCATATATGATTTTATTATTACTTTTTAACGTGTATGCCGTTTGAAATTATATTCTATCTATTTTATTCTGGCTTGTACGATTTTTTTGTATTTTTCATTACTTTTACTCAATAATATCGCCTAAAACCAGGTTTTTCGTAGTTTTTTCAAATTCTTTCTGCATATATAATTTTATTATTACTTTTTAACGTGTCTGCCGTTTGAAATTATTTTCTATCTATTTTATTCTGGCTTGTACGATTTTTTTGTATTTTTCATTACTTTTACTCAATAATATCGCCTAAAACCAGGTTTTTCGTAGTTTTTTCAAATTCTTTCTGCATATATGATTTTATTATTACTTTTTAACGTGTCTGCCGTTTGAAATTATTTTCTATCTATTTTATTCTGGCTTGTACGATTTTTTGGTATTTTTCATTACTTTTACTCAATAATATCGCCTAAAACCAGGTTTTTCGTAGTTTTTTCAAATTCTTTCTGCATATATGATTTTATTAATACATTTTAACGTGTCTGCCGTTTGAAATTATATTCTATCTATTTTATTCTGGCTTGTACGATTTTTTTGTATTTTTCATTACTTTTACTCAATAATATCGCCTAAAACCAGGTTTTTCGTAGTTTTTTCAAATTCTTTCTGCATATATGATTTTATTATAACTTTTTAACGTGTCTGCCGTTTGAAATTATTTTCTATCTATTTTATTCTGGCTTGTACGATTTTTTTGTATTTTTCATTACTTTTACTCAATAATATCGCCTAAAACCATGTTTTTCGTAGTTTTTTCAAATTCTTTCTGCATATATGATTTTATTATTACTTTTTAACGTGTCTGCCGTTTGAAATTATTTTCTATCTATTTTATTCTGGCTTGTACGATTTTTTTTTGTATTTTTCATTACTTTTACTCAATAATTTCGCCTAAAACCAGGTTTTTCGTAGTTTTTTCAAATTCTTTCTGCATATATGATTTTATTATTACTTTTTAACGTGTCTGCCGTTTGAAATTATTTTCTATCTATTTTATTCTGGCTTGTACGATTTTTTTGTATTTTTCATTACTTTTACCCAATAATATCGCCTAAAACCAGGTTTTTCGTAGTTTTTTCAAATTCTTTCTGCATATATAATTTTATTATTACTTTTTAACGTGTCTGCCGTTTGAAATTATTTTCTATCTATTTTATTCTGGCTTGTACGATTTTTTTGTATTTTTCATTACTTTTACTCAATAATATCGCCTAAAACCAGGTTTTTCGTAGTTTTTCAAATTCTTTCTGCATATATGATTTTATTAATACATTTTAACGTGTCTGCCGTTTGAAATTATATTCTATCTATTTTATTCTGGCTTGTACGATTTTTTTGTATTTTTCATTACTTTTACTCAATAATATCGCCTAAAACCATGTTTTTCGTAGTTTTTTCAAATTCTTTCTGCATATATGATTTTATTATTACTTTTTAACGTGTCTGCCGTTTGAAATTATTTTCTATCTATTTTATTCTGGCTTGTACGATTTTTTTTTATTTTTCATTACTTTTACTCAATAATATCGCCTAAAACCAGGTTTTTCGTAGCTTTTTCAAATTCTTTCTGCATATATAATTTTATTATTACTTTTTAACGTGTCTGCCGTTTGAAATTATTTTCTCTCTATTTTATTCTGGCTTGTACGATTTTTTTGTATTTTTCATTACTTTTACTCAATAATTTCGCCTAAAACCAGGTTTTTCGTAGTTTTTTCAAATTCTTTCTGCATATATGATTTTATTATTACTTTTTAACGTGTCTGCCGTTTGAAATTATTTTCTATCTATTTTATTCTGGCTTGTACGATTTTTTTGTATTTTTCATTACTTTTACTCAATAATATCGCCTAAAACCAGGTTTTTCGTAGTTTTTTCAAATTCTTTCTGCATATATGATTTTATTATTACTTTTTAACGTGTATGCCGTTTGAAATTATATTCTATCTATTTTATTCTGGCTTGTACGATTTTTTTGTATTTTTCATTACTTTTACTCAATAATATCGCCTAAAACCAGGTTTTTCGTAGTTTTTTCAAATTCTTTCTGCATGTATAATTTTATTATTACTTTTTAACGTGTCTGCCGTTTGAAATTATTTTCTATCTATTTTATTCTGGCTTGTACGATTTTTTTGTATTTTTCATTACTTTTACTCAATAATATCGCCTAAAACCAGGTTTTTCGTAGTTTTTTCAAATTCTTTCTGCATATATGATTTTATTATTACTTTTTAACGTGTCTGCCGTTTGAAATTATTTTCTATCTATTTTATTCTGGCTTGTACGATTTTTTGGTATTTTTCATTACTTTTACTCAATAATATCGCCTAAAACCAGGTTTTTCGTAGTTTTTTCAAATTCTTTCTGCATATATGATTTTATTAATACATTTTAACGTGTCTGCCGTTTGAAATTATATTCTATCTATTTTATTCTGGCTTGTACGATTTTTTTGTATTTTTCATTACTTTTACTCAATAATATCGCCTAAAACCAGGTTTTTCGTAGTTTTTTCAAATTCTTTCTGCATATATGATTTTATTATAACTTTTTAACGTGTCTGCCGTTTGAAATTATTTTCTATCTATTTTATTCTGGCTTGTACGATTTTTTTGTATTTTTCATTACTTTTACTCAATAATATCGCCTAAAACCATGTTTTTCGTAGTTTTTTCAAATTCTTTCTGCATATATGATTTTATTATTACTTTTTAACGTGTCTGCCGTTTGAAATTATTTTCTATCTATTTTATTCTGGCTTGTACGATTTTTTTTGTATTTTTCATTACTTTTACTCAATAATTTTGCCTAAAACCAGGTTTTTCGTAGTTTTTTCAAATTCTTTCTGCATATATGATTTTATTATTACTTTTTAACGTGTCTGCCGTTTGAAATTATTTTCTATCTATTTTATTCTGGCTTGTACGATTTTTTTGTATTTTTCATTACTTTTACTCAATAATATCGCCTAAAACCAGGTTTTTCGTAGTTTTTTCAAATTCTTTCTGCATATATAATTTTATTATTACTTTTTAACGTGTCTGCCGTTTGAAATTATTTTCTATCTATTTTATTCTGGCTTGTACGATTTTTTTGTATTTTTCATTACTTTTACTCAATAATATCGCCTAAAACCAGGTTTTTCGTAGTTTTTCAAATTCTTTCTGCATATATGATTTTATTAATACATTTTAACGTGTCTGCCGTTTGAAATTATATTCTATCTATTTTATTCTGGCTTGTACGATTTTTTTGTATTTTTCATTACTTTTACTCAATAATATCGCCTAAAACCATGTTTTTCGTAGTTTTTTCAAATTCTTTCTGCATATATGATTTTATTATTACTTTTTACCGTGTCTGCTGTTTGAAATTATTTTCTATCTATTTTATTCTGGCTTGTACGATTTTTTTGTATTTTTCATTACTTTTACTCAATAATATCGCCTAAAACCAGGTTTTTCGAAGTTTTTTCAAATTCTTTCTGCATATATGATTTTATTAATACATTTTAACGTGTCTGCCGTTTGAAATTATTTTCTATCTATTTTATTCTGGCTTGTACGATTTTTTTGTATTTTTCATTACTTTTACTCAATAATATCGCCTAAAACCAGGTTTTTCGTAGTTTTTTCAAATTCTTTCTGCATATATGATTTTATTATTACTTTTTAACGTGTCTGCCGTTTGAAATTATTTTCTATCTATTTTATTCTGGCTTGTACGATTTTTTTTTATTTTTCATTACTTTTACTCAATAATATCGCCTAAAACCAGGTTTTTCGTAGCTTTTTCAAATTCTTTCTGCATATATAATTTTATTATTACTTTTTAACGTGTCTGCCGTTTGAAATTATTTTCTATCTATTTTATTCTGGCTTGTACGATTTTTTTGTATTTTTCATTACTTTTACTCAATAATATCGCCTAAAACCAGGTTTTTCGTAGTTTTTTCAAATTCTTTCTGCATATATTGTCACAAGTGGAAAAAGGGCTCAAACCGTATAGACTAAAATTTAACCTACTTGAAAATATTTTATTTACTTTATTTATTTCCAAATTACCAAACTTAGCAACAAATCATAACAAATATATTTAATATTTACTCTAACATGTTTAACGTTACGAAAAGAACTTGTGAAGACTCGTGGACGAGTCAGCACAAGTTCACCCTTTAAATTCTACGGTTTGACCCAAATTCGGGGAGTGTCTCTTGACGCGCGAACACCCACGGACGCGTAAGTACCGGTTAGTAACATACGAATCCGCGGTTGACGAATTTGTGACGTGCCCTCACCCAGCGACCCCTAGTCAGCAACGGTGCGACTGTGAATGATCCAGACGCCGCTGCACAAATATTATGAGGTAGGTGAAGATTTAAGATTTCGGGGAAAGTTTGTGTCGGTTTATATCTAGAAATATTGCTGAGCATTGTAACCATTAGGTTGAGCGATAATAAATAGTTTAGTTACTCTGGGAAACCTCTTGTCATTTTTTGAGCTACCACCCCCTCGAGGATAAAATAACCCAAAGTGGGTATAGCAACAAGGCTGAACCACGTTAGCGGTAGCGGAACTGGAGACCCGGAGGCGGGACGCTACCCTAGTCGTGACATGGTGGAGGCGCCTAGCTTCTATCTCGCGGGTTAATTCCTCATAATTAACTTTTAAATAACTGGGTATAATTTGGCTCATTTCCAATCGATTTAATTAAATAATAAAAACGAATTAAAATCGCATTCGTTAATGGTAAACAAAAGTCAGCAATATTTCTCGGTCAATATAGAGTAAACTAGGTTGCGGAGTAGACATTTTTTTTGTTCGTTTGTTTTGTTTTTTGTCTCTTGTCGTGTGAATTGAATCATTTCTGTTGAGCGTACGAGTAAATATAACTAATTAACGAGGTCACGACGTGACCTGAATACGTCAGTTTAAGGCATAAATGCCTGGGCCCACTACTAGGAGCGAGGCGAAAAAAGTTAACGTTAATATTAAATTAGTCAACAAATTTGCCCCTCCCTTAAGTAGTACACAGTTAGAAACCTCGACTAGCCCTTTCCAACGTTCGTTGACTACGCCGCGGTCACCACCCCCTACCCCGGAGTCAACCCGAGATTACTTGGAAGAAACCGTAGTTGAACGAGAGGAAGACCGACCCGTACGGCCTATACAAGGTCCACCGACGGATAGTTCAGGCCATAGCCATACAAATAGACCCGGTCTTTCCGAATTGGTCAACGTAGTTATGGCGGACACAACGATAAGGGATGCAAAACAGTCGGAGCAAAAGGCTGCTCGACCACAGTTCATATCGCCGCCGACGTTCAACCCTGGTACGGGGGACGTCCGCTCGTTCTTAGCCACATACGAAAGAACGGCAATTGCGAATGGATGGAGCAACGCCCTAAAAATCATGAACTTAGGAACGTTTCTTGAAGGGTCAGCTAACATATGGTACGACGAATATACGGACAAGGTCGAAAACGAGGCTAAAACATGGCCCCAAATAAAGAAGGATATGGAGTCAGAGTTCGGCGAGGGAAACTCAAGGCGCCGTTTGGAAACGCGTCTGCTCAATCGCAAACAGAGAAAGGGCGAACCCATAAAGTCGTATTTCTACGACCTGAAAGCGTTGTACCATGAATTTGACCCGCAGATGGACGTCGAAGAATTTACCAAATTCTTCGAAAACGGCTTGGACCCGGCGTTGTACACCCCGTATAGACTGTTGAGGGGAAACACCCTGTCGATGGATAAATTTAAAGAAGTAATTATGGGATTACAAGACATACTAAACAATAAGGCATCCCTCAGCTGTTTAGCAGAAGACGAAATGGATAGGAGAGACCTTACGTTCCTCACACATCAGGAAAATCGGCGAGTAGAGGTCAAATCGGACTGGGATAACCAACGCCGGAGAGGAGACCCAACGCCCAGCCCTCGAAGAGACAGGGACGTTCATGATTACCCGGAATTTGGGTTTCCGATGCCGCCGCCTCCGTACTACTACCCGCCGTCGATGTACTATTCCCCACAGGGACCACCGCCCTTCATGGGATACGCACCCCAATACAATTGGCCGCAAGCGGGCACGGCAAACGGAGGCAACGATCAGCGGGGTAGAAACGACAGGGACAAGCGCAATAGGGGAAACAACTTTTCCGACTGGAACCGTAGGAATGGCCAACCACCACGTAATATCCCCAACACGAGGACGGCAGACGGACGACCCATTTGCTTCAATTGCAGAAAGCCGGGTCACTTGGCCGTGGCCTGCAACTCACGACCGAGGAATGCCCCAAACGAGCAAGGACAAAGTCAGTAGCTCCCGGGCTTGTCCTAGCTAACAGGGAGCCAGTAGCTACACGGCATAGGGTCCTGGAAATCATCGCCACTGTTAATGGACGAAGAACGACCATAATTGTGGATACCGGTTCAGAACAGGATATTATAAGGGAAGATTTTGCTCCGTTCATAAACGCTCATAGGAGAAGAAACCTATTGGCGGTTGGTGACACAAGAGTGTCCACCCTCGGTGAAACTGAGGTTAACGTCCAAATTGGAAAAGTACGAACTTCCCTTACAGCATCTGTAGTCAGCAACCTACCCGTCGCGCTGCTTATCGGGATGAGGACTCTATACCAATGGGAAGCAATAATCGACCTAAAAAACAAAGCGATGATATTCCAGATTAACGAGCAGGAACAAAGGGTACAGTTTGCCGGGGACGCCAGTCGTCAGCATCCCACAGGAGTGACTAACACGGCCTTGACGACGCCCAATGGAGAGGAAAAGTATCGGCAAATTTACCACGCGACTTGCTTACATGAAATTAGAGCCAGCATAGCCCAAAGGGACAAGGACATGGTAGAGGACACCCCAATCACGTCGACTCCGGAAAACCCCCACCAGGAAACCCCCACCAGTCCCTTGGATTGTAACTACGTTACTCAGCCGAATGTGACGAATAAGGTACGACTAAGGACTGACGTTATTTGTCGTCCCCGCCAAAAATTAAAAATACCAATTGAAACGGAGACACCCATCGACGAGACTAAACCCCACCGCCTCTCGGTCAACTATAAGAACATCGTCCGACAGGGAATACACGTTGAGGAGGACGAACTGACCACGCGCTTCGTGACAATAACGAATTCTAGGCACTACCCCGTTAGTTTGTATAAAGGAAGTACGATAGGAACGGTAGAGGAAAATAAACCACCGTCTTCGGCCGACTGGCTGCTACTCACCGAAAACGAGGCCAAAACGGTGTCTCTCGAGGATTTCAACATACCACGTGACATCGACGAGGCATCCTTAAAGGAGTTGGAGGAGCTCATCGCAGAATATTCCATGGTGTTCTCAAAAACTCTAGACACCATAGGGCGCACCAATCTGACGGAACATGTAATTGAGGTAGGGAATAATACACCCATCAAGTGTCGCCCATATCGGGTATCACAAAAAGAACGAGAAGTAATCGACACTCAAATCCAGGAGATGCTAGAGTACGGCATAATCCGACCAAGCCATTCACCCTGGGCCAGCCCGGTTGTTCTCGTTAAGAAAAAAGACGGGAACACTCGTTTTTGTGTAGATTACCGGAAACTAAACGAGGTCACGAAAAAATCGAACTACCCACTACCTCAGATCGACGACATCATGACATATCTAGGAGGGGCCAAGTATTTCACGACCTTGGACATGTTCAGCGGGTACTGGCAAGTACCAGTTGAGGAGCAGTCGAAACAATACACGGCCTTTATAGCCCAGGGGCACGGCCAGTATGAGTGTAATGTACTACCTTTTGGTCTGTCAAACGCTCCGGCGACATTCCAACATCTAGCGGACCAAGTCTTTCAAGGATTAAAGTGGAAGAAAATACTTATTTACCTTGATGACATTATAATCTTTTCGACGACCTTGGAGGAACATATGGGAAAACTACGGGAGGTATTTCAACGACTAAAGGAAGCGAACTTGACTCTTAAACCCAGCAAATGCACGTTCGTGCGAAAGGAAATCAACATACTCGGCTACACCTGCAGCGAAAGCGGTTTGGCCGTAGATGAATCAAAAGTAGTGGCTATTAGGGATTTTCCAACCCCCCGAAACGTTAAGCAAGTCCAAAGTTTCGTGGGGATGTGCAACTACTACAGAAAGTTCATATTGAATTTTTCAAAGATCGCCAAACCCCTACACAGCCTCACGAAAAAGGATCAAAAATTTAAGTGGGGGGAGCCTGAGCAAACAGCTTTCGATACACTCAAAGGGATGCTGCTATCGGCGCCAGTACTTCAACATTTCAATCCGGGGAAAGATTGCGAGCTGAGGGTGGATGCCAGTAAAATAGGTATCGGAGCCATACTATTGCAGGAGGGACCCGACGGATACATGCATCCCGTAAGCTACATAAGCCGCGGTCTCTCTAAGGCTGAGGAGAACTACGGGATAACGGAGCTGGAAGGTCTAGGCATAATATGGGCCCTGGGGTACCTAAGGCACCTCATCTATGGAAGACACGTGTCGATTGTCACGGATCATCACAGCTTGTGCTGGTTGCGGTCCCTCAAGGACCCGACGGGGAGGCTGGCCAGGTGGAGCATCAAGCTGTCGGAATATGACTACGATATCCGACACAAGAGCGGTTGCCTACACAGGGATGTGGATTGTTTGTCGAGACACCCAGTGCTAAAACCAACAGAGAAAGAGATAGAAGAGGGTCATGACGTCCCCACATTTCTCCTACAGGCACGAGAACTGGAAAAGGAACAGGATGAAGACCCAGATATCAGAACCCTAAAGGAAGCAATCTCATCGCCGGATACGGTACCCATCGGGGTAGCCCGAAGAGCGCGAAATTTTAGGCTAATTGAGGGAGTACTCTATAAAGTCAATAGAACTGTGGAAGGGTTGGAAAACCTCTTGGTAATCCCTCAACACCTAATCGGCGAAATATTATTCTCCCACCACAACGAACCAGTAGGAGGACACTTGGGGATATCGAAGACTCTGCACCGGGTTAAAACACGCTATTACTGGCCTACACTCCAGAAGGACGTCGAAAAGTACGTAAAGGGATGCCCAGACTGTCAAGCCCGAAAAGGGGAAGAAAATAGAAGGCCCGTAGGACTACTACAACCCATCCCGGTTGGCCTACCTTTTGAAAGAATCGGGATAGACATCCTTGGACCCTTCCGTAGAAGCCGAAACGGAAAAACAGTGATAGTGGTGGCCACTGATTACGCAACCAGATGGGCCGAGACAATGGCGCTACCGAACGCTAAATCACACCACGTGGCCCAGTTCCTGCTATCGTCGATCATCTGTAGGCACGGAAGTCCTCGGATTTTGCTAAGCGATCAAGGCACAAATTTCAGATCTGACCTTATAACAGAGTTGACGAAAATAATGGGGACTACGAGTACATTCACCACCGCGTATCACCCCGAAACAAATGGCCTTACCGAACGTTTCAACAAGACGCTAGCCAATATGTTAGCAATGTACACAAACTCGGAGCATACTGATTGGGACGAATACCTCAGTCTAGTAACATTCGCCTACAATACCACTAAACAAGACACCACTCAATTCTCACCCTTCCTATTGGTATACGGCAGGGAACCGGTACTCCCCACAGAAGCGAATCTCACTACCCAGGTCAAAAATCTGGACGTCCTCAGGATAAGAGACAGGGCCCTATTGGTTCGGAACCAAGCCGTCGAGAGGATACACCATCGTCAAATTAAAGATAAGGAGCGCTACGACTCGCAACACCGAAACCTAGAATACGAAGAGGGAGATCAGGTGAAAGTGTTCACTCCCGTAAGAAAAGTAGGCCGGAGTGAAAAACTCCTTCTTCGGTGGTTCGGACCGTACTACATTGTTAATAAGGAAGGAGAGGTTAACTATAGAATCCGAAAAGGGCTACATAGGAATTGCGCCCAAGAGGTGGTGCACGTTAGTCGTATACTACCGTACAACGACCCATGGAGCCCACAGGCCAACTCTGTAATAGAGGAAGAATCATCCCAGCCGGCGGAGGCGGCGAACGTCAACGAATATCCTTATCGACCTCCCCCCCTGACATAGATAACTGACCCAACTTAACTTTTACAGCCGACCTCCTTGCACATAATATATCTTCCATTTTGTCTTCTTATCACTTTTTCTCTCTTTAATATTAGAGGCAAATAGTAGTAACGGTAGATACTTAGTAAATTGGTCAAAGAGGCAAACTGAAGGTTACCGCTACAATTATGGGCGGACGATCGATACTAATTTGTTTTCCACACAGGACCCTACTCGTAATATTAATCCGCGCGATCGCCCTGGGCAGAACCAATGGAAAACTTGAGGTGACTGCTGGGGCCTTTTGGAGACCCTTACCTAATGTTATTGCATACGAATCAACGATACCACTGGTATATGAATCCCAGTGGTATGAGCCGGGTGAGAGTGAACCCGTTCGACCGACCCCTCCGTGTGAAATAACTACCGAAAATAAAAAGACGGAGGAATGCAGACTAATGAAAAGCCTGTATCAGCTACGAGAAGCCAATATAGAGGAATTTAACGAACTTGAAAGAAGCTGGAGTCCTGACTACCTACAAAACGTCTCGAGTACTCACTACCATCTAAGGGAAAAAAGGGCACTAGACTTTTTGGGGGACGGACTAGCCTGGTGTTGCGGTGTCGCGACCCAACACAAGCTGGAGTCTCTAGTAATGGACGAACGTGAACTACAGAGCCAAGTCATTCGAATGAAGAGTCTGATGTCGGCCACAATAAACGACATTACGAAAAACTCCGAGGAATTTCAGAAATACGAAGAGGGGGTGTCGAAAGCGTTCACTCAAACCCAAGACCATATTAAAACTCTAGAAAAACAATTTAGTATATATAGAAACAGAGTGGAAACGATGGATAGTGGATTTGGAAACGCTATTATCGACTTGCTAGAAATTCAGTATAACCTCCAAAGACAAGTGATGTCACACACCCGAGCCTTGAATCGTCAGGCAATTTTAGCCTCATGTAGGCAACACTTAATACCAATAACTATTATTAAACCAAATATCCTAGCGCACGACCTATCAAAACTCCGGATAGAAGTAGATCAATATGGTCAGACGTTGGCCATCCCCCTAAAGAAGCTATCGCGCTATTACCAAATAGGCATTTGCGATTGCAGCTTCACTAAAGGGCAGATTTTTGTACATATAAGAGTCCCTATCACCCAAACAAACGACAACTGGAAAGTATACGAGTTGATCACCACCCCGTTCGCCTGGTACAACCAGACTTGTCGCATTCAGCACGAAGTTACTTATCTGGCCGTATCCAATGATAAGTCGTTCGCCAATAGTAAGGTTAGGCAGATCTCGGGATCCAGTTTACAAAATTGCAAACCATACGTAGACCAGTTATGTTTTTTACCCCGATTTTCAGCTGACGCCTTTCACGGGCCGGTATGCGCAAACAAACTTTTTCACGGCGCATCCGTAGCGGAGATCAGCCACCATTGCCCAATGAGTTGCCATAAATCGAACTCAACCCTGATTTCAGAAGTAGACGAAGACGTATACGTAATCAGCCACCTTAAACCCGGAAGTTACCTGGAATGCCCCCAAACCGAGAAAACTGCCTTACCTCCCTCCACCTACAGTAACGTAGGCGCCCTTAAGTTACGAATCCCATGTAATTGTAGGCTCACTATGCAACAAGAAGATATTATCCCTCTTCGGTTCCCATGTTTTAGTGACGCCCATACACCGCCCGAAACGATACATATCATTCCGGCCGCATGGTCGAGTCTAAAATCGTTCGTACTCAACCCCGTCAAGAGATCGAGCCCGATCACCTTTTTGAACCCATCAGAAGGTCTTAATCCCAATTGGACACTAGAGGTCCCCCACCTGAATCTCACTTCCACCCGGGAGAGCATCCAAGAAGTATTGTCAAACATGAACAAGATAGACCCCGCCTGCGGCCAGCTCTATGGTTCTCATAACGACAGCATATTCATGGTATGGAACACCATTTTATCAGTCGTTATCGCGTACCTTCTATTCCGCAACAGGAACGGCATAGCTATGACCATGACTCCTGTACCGGTACGGGCCGACCCCCCCGTACAATCCATGCAATACGCCGAATTTGTTATGTTATGCACTTTGTTTGCCGCCTTCATAGTATATTTGGTTTACGAAATTTGGTCCTTGTGGATCTCCAAACGGAAAATACAGCAGTCACGCTCAAGTAGAAGAAAGTCTCAGGAGCAGGACACCCAAGGGGTTCCCTTGAGAATCGTAACCCTGGAAGTGGAGGAGGAAGAAGTCAACAAGGCAGGACCAGGTCAGAGTATCCCCTGCAGGGTAACACCCGCATAATATAACCTTTATTAACACAAACCCATTTCCACAAAAAGTTTAGGCTATAATTCTTCAGATGGACGGCGACAATCTATCATTGGTACTGGTTAAGAAATCAGTAAAAGTGGAATGCGCATATTTTATTTACAGAGGAATTTATGCTTGAAAATAGGTAAAATTGTAAGTGCCCGAATTAAACAGTAATGAGAAAGAGATAGAGCTACTTTGAAGAATAGTAGAGAGATTATAGTAGGTATGTTTAAGAGAAAATTATATAGGCAAATGTTATGTAAATGTTGAGGACTCCACCAAAAGGGGGAGGGGGACTCGGAAGCATATTATGCCAGGGTTGTTTTGAAAGCCCCCTTACCCATGTGGTGGGCGAGCCATCTTGATAGATAGTGGCGTTAGTTATGAATTTGTTGTAGTTAATATTCTCCACCAGTGGAGAGACACTCGAGAAAACGGGCGATTTTTGCAAAAAGGTACCTGAATATTTTCTTTTGTATTTTCGCGATTAGAGATTTTAGAGAATATTGAATAAGGAATAGAACTGTCAAAGTATAAATTCACCTGTAAGAGAAATAGAAAAGTTCAAAAACCAGTACTAGTGATAGGGGGAAGGAGGAAAGAGAATAGCGCAATTAGGCAGTAGGTAGAGTTATCAAATATTGTTAAAAAGTTTATAGAAATTCTTGTTCTGAGACCTACCTACGCTCATTGTAGCCTCTCCGATGAGTAAGTATCCTTTGCGTCACGGGCACGTAGTAATAAGTGTATTCTTGTTTAGTGTAGTTTAGATTAGATTAGCGGGATAGATTATAAGTTTCACTAGATAGTAGGAGAAGGAATTGAGTGATTAACAAATCCTAATACTGCTGTAATTTGCATGTTTCCACGGACCAACGGGAGGAACCACACACTCAACGCGACCCATACGATCACGAACCGAGCCTTCCGACCGATTAAAGCCGCAAGCAGGCACCGCCAGACCAACCCGACACCAGGTCAACCGTCAGCCAAAAGGGGTGCCCATAAGCTACATAGACATCTGAAGTGCCCAGATTAACACCAGGCATCAGGCTCACGACGAACGTTATACGCCCCAGTCCAGACTCCGACTGACAATGAACTCAAAAGGAGGGTAATGCACACACAAACGCATTTCACCTCAGAAAAAGTAAGGATGAATCCGGAGGAAGAACCAAAACCAGGACCAACCTCCCAACATAAGGATGCAGTAGCGGGACGAGGCAACCCAATGGCGACAACCGGACCGACATAAGGACGCGATGGCCTAAACCTAGGCTGTTCGTAGAGGGAAGCGCCAGAGCAGGCAAGCTACGTGGCCCTGCCCGACATCGCAGGTCAAAGGCGGACTAAGTGTAAGTGACCAATATGGGGACTAATCGCGAACAGTGTGTGAGGACTAAGAAGGGTAGATTTGTTAAACAGACATTTTTCTTTCCTTTTCTTGTACCTGTTTAATTTTGTTTTCTATTTGCTGTCTGTTCAGTATACTTGGGTTAGATATTTAAGTCATTTTTTTTTGTTTTTGTTTTTCTTGTTATCCTTATTATCTTTAAGTTAGTTAGGGCAAAACCGGGGTCCGGTTTTTACTGGTAGGGGGCATGTCACAAGTGGAAAAAGGGCTCAAACCGTATAGACTAAAATTTAACCTACTTGAAAATATTTTATTTACTTTATTTATTTCCAAATTACCAAACTTAGCAACAAATCATAACAAATATATTTAATATTTACTCTAACATGTTTAACGTTACGAAAAGAACTTGTGAAGACTCGTGGACGAGTCAGCACAAGTTCACCCTTTAAATTCTACGGTTTGACCCAAATTCGGGGAGTGTCTCTTGACGCGCGAACACCCACGGACGCGTAAGTACCGGTTAGTAACATACGAATCCGCGGTGGACGAATTTGTGACGTGCCCTCACCCAGCGACCCCTAGTCAGCAACGGTGCGACTGTGAATGATCCAGACGCCGCTGCACAAATATTATGAGGTAGGTGAAGATTTAAGATTTCGGGGAAAGTTTGTGTCGGTTTATATCTAGAAATATTGCTGAGCATTGTAACCATTAGGTTGAGCGATAATAAATAGTTTAGTTACTCTGGGAAACCTCTTGTCATTTTTTGAGCTACCACCCCCTCGAGGATAAAATAACCCAAAGTGGGTATAGCAACAAGGCTGAACCACGTTAGCGGTAGCGGAACTGGAGACCCGGAGGCGGGACGCTACCCTAGTCGTGACAATATGATTTTATTAATACATTTTAACGTGTCTGCCGTTTGAAATTATATTCTATCTATTTTATTCTGGCTTGTACGATTTTTTTGTATTTTTCATTACTTTTACTCAATAATTTCGCCTAAAACCAGGTTTTTCGTAGTTTTTTCAAATTCTTTCTGCATATATGATTTTATTATTACTTTTTAACGTGTATGCCGTTTGAAATTATATTCTATCTATTTTATTCTGGCTTGTACGATTTTTTTGTATTTTTCATTACTTTTACTCAATAATATCGCCTAAAACCAGGTTTTTTCGTAGTTTTTTCAAATTCTTTCTGCATATATAATTTTATTATTACTTTTTAACGTGTCTGCCGTTTGAAATTATTTTCTATCTATTTTATTCTGGCTTGTACGATTTTTTTGTATTTTTCATTACTTTTACTCAATAATATCGCCTAAAACCAGGTTTTTCGTAGTTTTTTCAAATTCTTTCTGCATATATGATTTTATTATTACTTTTTAACGTGTCTGCCGTTTGAAATTATTTTCTATCTATTTTATTCTGGCTTGTACGATTTTTTGGTATTTTTCATTACTTTTACTCAATAATATCGCCTAAAACCAGGTTTTTCGTAGTTTTTTCAAATTCTTTCTGCATATATGATTTTATTAATATATTTTAACGTGTCTGCCGTTTGAAATTATATTCTATCTATTTTATTCTGGCTTGTACGATTTTTTTGTATTTTTCATTACTTTTACTCAATAATATCGCCTAAAACCAGGTTTTTCGTAGTTTTTTCAAATTCTTTCTGCATATATGATTTTATTATTACTTTTTAACGTGTCTGCCGTTTGAAATTATTTCCTATCTATTTTATTCTGGCTTGTACGATTTTTTGTATTTTTCATTACTTTTACTCAATAATATCGCCTAAAACCATGTTTTTCGTAGTTTTTTCAAATTCTTTCTGCATATATGATTTTATTATTACTTTTTTAACGTGTCTGCTGTTTGAAATTATTTTCTATCTATTTTATTCTGGCTTGTACGATTTTTTTGTATTTTTCATTACTTTTACTCAATAATATCGCCTAAAACCAGGTTTTTCGTAGTTTTTTCAAATTCTTTCTGCATATATGATTTTATTAATACATTTTAACGTGTCTGCCGTTTGAAATTATTTTCTATCTATTTTATTCTGGCTTGTACGATTTTTTTGTATTTTTCATTACTTTTACTCAATAATATCGCCTAAAACCAGGTTTTTCGTAGTTTTTTCAAATTCTTTCTGCATATATGATTTTATTATTACTTTTTAACGGGTCCTGCCGTTTGAAATTATTTTCTATCTATTTTATTCTGGCTTGTACGATTTTTTTGTATTTGTTCATTACTTTTACTCAATAATATCGCCTAAAACCAGGTTTTTCGTAGTTTTTTCAATTCTTTCTGCATATATGATTTTATTATTACTTTTTAACGTGTCTGCCGTTTGAAATTATTTTCTATCTATTTTATTCTGGCTTGTACGATTTTTTTGTATTTTTCATTACTTTTACCCAATAATATCGCCTAAAACCAGGTTTTTCGTAGTTTTTTCAAATTCTTTCTGCATATATAATTTTATTATTACTTTTTAACGTGTCTGCCGTTTGAAATTATTTTCTATCTATTTTATTCTGGCTTGTACGATTTTTTTGTATTTTTCATTACTTTTACTCAATAATATCGCCTAAAACCAGGTTTTTCGTAGTTTTTCAAATTCTTTCTGCATATATGATTTTATTAATACATTTTAACGTGTCTGCCGTTTGAAATTATATTCTATCTATTTTATTCTGGCTTGTACGATTTTTTTGTATTTTCATTACTTTTACTCAATAATATCGCCTAAAACCAGGTTTTTCGTAGTTTTTTCAAATTCTTTCTGCATATATGATTTTATTATCACTTTTTAACGTGTCTGCCGTTTGAAATTATTTTCTATCTATTTTATTCTGGCTTGTACGATTTTTTTGTATTTTTCATTACTTTTACTCAATAATATCGCCTAAAACCATGTTTTTCGTAGTTTTTTCAAATTCTTTCTGCATATATGATTTTATTAATACATTTTAACGTGTCTGCCGTTTGAAATAATTTTCTATCTATTTTATTCTGGCTTGTACGATTTTTTTGTATTTTTCATTACTTTTACTCAATAATATCGCCTAAAACCAGGTTTTTCGTAGTTTTTTCAAATTCTTTCTGCATATATGATTTTATTATCACTTTTTACCGTGTCTGCGGTTTGAAATTATTTTCTATCTATTTTATTCTGGCTTGTACGATTTTTTTGTATTTTTCATTACTTTTACTCAATAATATCGCCTAAAACCAGGTTTTTCGAAGTTTTTTCAAATTCTTTCTGCATATATGATTTTATTAATACATTTTAACGTGTCTGCCGTTTGAAATTATTTTCTATCTATTTTATTCTGGCTTGTACGATTTTTTTGTATTTTTCATTACTTTTACTCAATAATATCGCCTAAAACCAGGTTTTTCGTAGTTTTTTCAAATTCTTTCTGCATATATGATTTTATTATTACTTTTTAACGTGTCTGCCGTTTGAAATTATTTTCTATCTATTTTATTCTGGCTTGTACGATTTTTTTTTATTTTTCATTACTTTTACTCAATAATATCGCCTAAAACCAGGTTTTTCGTAGCTTTTTCAAATTCTTTCTGCATATATAATTTTATTATTACTTTTTAACGTGTCTGCCGTTTGAAATTATTTTCTCTCTATTTTATTCTGGCTTGTACGATTTTTTGTATTTTTCATTACTTTTACTTAATAATATCGCCTAAAACCAGGTTTTTCGTAGTTTTTTCAAATTCTTTCTGCATATATGATTTTATTAATACATTTTAACGTGTCTGCCGTTTGAAATTATTTTCTATCTATTTTATTCTGGCTTGTACGATTTTTTTGTATTTTTCATTACTTTTACTCAATAATATCGCCTAAAAACAGGTTTTTCGTAGTTTTTTCAAATTCTTTCTGCATATATGATTTTATTATTACTTTTTAACGTGTCTGCCGTTTGAAATTATTTTCTATCTATTTTATTCTGGCTTGTACGATTTTTTTGTGTTTTTCATTACTTTTACTCAATAATATCGCCTAAAACCAGGTTTTTCGTAGTTTTTTCAAATTCTTTCTGCATATATAATTTTATTATTACTTTTTAACGTGTCTGCCGTTTGAAATTATTTTCTATCTATTTTATTCTGGCTTGTACGATTTTTTTGTATTTTTCATTACTTTTACTCAATAATATCGCCTAAAACCAGGTTTTTCGTAGTTTTTTCAAATTCTTTCTGCATATATGATTTTATTAATACATTTTAACGTGTCTGCCGTTTGAAATTATTTTCTATCTATTTTATTCTGGCTTGTACGATTTTTTGGTATTTGTCATTACTTTTACTCAATAATATCGCCTAAAACCAGGTTTTTCGTAGTTTTTTCAAATTCTTTCTGCATATATGATTTTATTAATACATTTTAACGTGTCTGCCGTTTGAAATTATATTCTATCTATTTTATTCTGGCTTGTACGATTTTTTTGTATTTTTCATTACTTTTACTCAAAAATATCGCCTAAAACCAGGTTTTTCGTAGTTTTTTCAAATTCTTTCTGCATATATGATTTTATTATTACTTTTTAACGTGTCTGCCGTTTGAAATTATTTTCTATCTATTTTATTCTGGCTTGTACGATTTTTTTGTATTTTTCATTACTATTACTCAATAATTTCGCCTAAAACCAGGTTTTTCGTAGTTTTTTCAAATTCTTTCTGCATATATGATTTTATTAATACATTTTAACGTGTCTGCCGTTTGAAATTATATTCTATCTATTTTATTCTGGCTTGTACGATTTTTTTTGTATTTTTCATTACTTTTACTCAATAATATCGCCTAAAACCAGGTTTTTCGTAGTTTTTTCAAATTCTTTCTGCATATATGATTTTATTATTACTTTTTACCGTGTCTGCGGTTTGAAATTATTTTCTATCTATTTTATTCTGGCTTGTACGATTTTTTTGTATTTTTCATTACTTTTACTCAATAATATCGCCTAAAACCAGGTTTTTCGAAGTTTTTTCAAATTCTTTCTGCATATATGATTTTATTAATACATTTTAACGTGTCTGCCGTTTGAAATTATTTTCTATCTATTTTATTCTGGCTTGTACGATTTTTTTGTATTTTTCATTACTTTTACTCAATAATATCGCCTAAAACCAGGTTTTTCGTAGTTTTTTCAAATTCTTTCTGCATATATGATTTTATTATTACTTTTTAACGTGTCTGCCGTTTGAAATTATTTTCTCTCTATTTTATTCTGGCTTGTACGATTTTTTTGTATTTTTCATTACTTTTACTTAATAATATCGCCTAAAACCAGGTTTTTCGTAGTTTTTTCAAATTCTTTCTGCATATATGATTTTATTAATACATTTTAACGTGTCTGCCGTTTGAAATTATTTTCTATCTATTTTATTCTGGCTTGTACGATTTTTTTGTATTTTTCATTACTTTTACTCAATAATATCGCCTAAAAACAGGTTTTTCGTAGTTTTTTCAAATTCTTTCTGCATATATGATTTTATTAATACATTTTAACGTGTCTGCCGTTTGAAATTATTTTCTATCTATTTTATTCTGGCTTGTACGATTTTTTTGTATTTTTCATTACTTTTACTCAATAATATCGCCTAAAAACAGGTTTTTCGTAGTTTTTTCAAATTCTTTCTGCATATATGATTTTATTATTACTTTTTAACGTGTCTGCCGTTTGAAATTATTTTCTATCTATTTTATTCTGGCTTGTACGATTTTTTTGTGTTTTTCATTACTTTTACTCAATAATATCGCCTAAAACCAGGTTTTTCGTAGTTTTTTCAAATTCTTTCTGCATATATAATTTTATTATTACTTTTTAACGTGTCTGCCGTTTGAAATTATTTTCTATCTATTTTATTCTGGCTTGTACGATTTTTTTGTATTTTTCATTACTTTTACTCAATAATATCGCCTAAAACCAGGTTTTTCGTAGTTTTTTCAAATTCTTTCTGCATATATGATTTTATTAATACATTTTAACGTGTCTGCCGTTTGAAATTATTTTCTATCTATTTTATTCTGGCTTGTACGATTTTTTGGTATTTGTCATTACTTTTACTCAATAATATCGCCTAAAACCAGGTTTTTCGTAGTTTTTTCAAATTCTTTCTGCATATATGATTTTATTAATACATTTTAACGTGTCTGCCGTTTGAAATTATATTCTATCTATTTTATTCTGGCTTGTACGATTTTTTTGTATTTTTCATTACTTTTACTCAAAAATATCGCCTAAAACCAGGTTTTTCGTAGTTTTTTCAAATTCTTTCTGCATATATGATTTTATTATTACTTTTTAACGTGTCTGCCGTTTGAAATTATTTTCTATCTATTTTATTCTGGCTTGTACGATTTTTTTGTATTTTTCATTACTATTACTCAATAATTTCGCCTAAAACCAGGTTTTTCGTAGTTTTTTCAAATTCTTTCTGCATATATGATTTTATTATTACTTTTTAACGTGTCTGCCGTTTGAAATTATTTTCTATCTATTTATTCTGGCTTGTACGATTTTTTTGTATTTTTCATTACTTTTACTCAATAATATCGCCTAAAACCAGGTTTTTCGTAGTTTTTTCAAATTCTTTCTGCATATATAATTTTATTATTACTTTTTAACGTGTCTGCCGTTTGAAATTATTTTCTATCTATTTTATTCTGGCTTGTACGATTTTTTTGTATTTTTCATTACTTTTACCCAATAATATCGCCTAAAACCAGGTTTTTCGTAGTTTTTTCAAATTCTTTCTGCATATATAATTTTATTATTACTTTTTAACGTGTCTGCCGTTTGAAATTATTTTCTATCTATTTTATTCTGGCTTGTACGATTTTTTGGTATTTTTCATTACTTTTACTCAATAATATCGCCTAAAACCAGGTTTTTCGTAGTTTTTTAAAATTCTTTCTGCATATATGATTTTATTAATACATTTTAACGTGTCTGCCGTTTGAAATTATATTCTATCTATTTTATTCTGGCTTGTACGATTTTTTTGTATTTTTCATTACTTTTACTCAATAATATCGCCTAAAACCAGGTTTTTCGTAGTTTTTTCAAATTCTTTCTGCATATATGATTTTATTAATACATTTTAACGTGTTTGCCGTTTGAAATTATTTTCTATCTATTTTATTCTGGCTTGTACGATTTTTTGGTATTTTTCATTACTTTTACTCAATAATATCGCCTAAAACCAGGTTTTTCGTAGTTTTTTCAAATTCTTTCTGCATATATGATTTTATTAATACATTTTAACGTGTCTGCCGTTTAAAATTATTTTCTATCTATTTTATTCTGGCTTGTACGATTTTTTTGTATTTTTCATTACTTTTACTCAATAATATCGCCTAAAACCAGGTTTTTCGTAGTTTTTTCAAATTCTTTCTGCATATATGATTTTATTAATACATTTTAACGTGTCTGCCGTTTGAAATTATATTCTATCTATTTTATTCTGGCTTGTACGATTTTTTTGTATTTTTCATTACTTTTACCCAATAATATCGCCTAAAACCAGGTTTTTCGTAGTTTTTTCAAATTCTTTCTGCATATATGATTTTATTAATACATTTTAACGTGTCTGCCGTTTAAAATTATATTCTATCTATTTTATTCTGGCTTGTACGATTTTTTTGTATTTTTCATTACTTTTACTCAATAATATCGCCTAAAACCAGGTTTTTCGTAGTTTTTTCAAATTCTTTCTGCATATATAATTTTATTATTACTTTTTAACGTGTCTGCCGTTTGAAATTATTTTCTATCTATTTTATTCTGGCTTGTACGATTTTTTTGTATTTTTCATTACTTTTACTCAATAATATCGCCTAAAACCTGGTTTTTCGTAGTTTTTTCAAATTCTTTCTGCATATATAATTTTATTATTACTTTTTAACGTGTCTGCCGTTTGAAATTATTTTCTATCTATTTTATTCTGGCTTGTACGATTTTTTTGTATTTTTCATTACTATTACTCAATAATTTCGCCTAAAACCAGGTTTTTCGTAGTTTTTTCAAATTCTTTCTACATATATGATTTTATTATTACTTTTTAACGTGTCTGCCGTTTGAAATTATTTTCTATCTATTTTATTCTGGCTTGTACGATTTTTTTGTATTTTTCATTACTTTTACTCAATAATATCGCCTAAAACCAGGTTTTTCGTAGTTTTTTCAAATTCTTTCTGCATATATGATTTTATTATTACTTTTTAACGTGTATGCCGTTTGAAATTATATTCTATCTATTTTATTCTGGCTTGTACGATTTTTTTGTATTTTTCATTACTTTTACCCAATAATATCGCCTAAAACCAGGTTTTTCGTAGTTTTTTCAAATTCTTTCTGCATATATGATTTTATTAATACATTTTAACGTGTCTGCCGTTTGAAATTATATTCTATCTATTTTATTCTGGCTTGTACGATTTTTTTGTATTTTTCATTACTTTTACTCAATAATATCGCCTAAAACCAGGTTTTTCGTAGTTTTTTCAAATTCTTTCTGCATATATGATTTTATTAATACATTTTAACGTGTCTGCCGTTTGAAATTATTTTCTATCTATTTTATTCTGGCTTGTACGATTTTTTGGTATTTGTCATTACTTTTACTCAATAATATCGCCTAAAACCAGGTTTTTCGTAGTTTTTTCAAATTCTTTCTGCATATATGATTTTATTAATACATTTTAACGTGTCTGCCGTTTGAAATTATATTCTATCTATTTTATTCTGGCTTGTACGATTTTTTTGTATTTTTCATTACTTTTACTCAAAAATATCGCCTAAAACCAGGTTTTTCGTAGTTTTTTCAAATTCTTTCTGCATATATGATTTTATTATTACTTTTTAACGTGTCTGCCGTTTGAAATTATTTTCTATCTATTTTATTCTGGCTTGTACGATTTTTTTGTATTTTTCATTACTTTTACTCAATAATATCGCCTAAAACCATGTTTTTCGTAGTTTTTTCAAATTCTTTCTGCATATATGATTTTATTATTACTTTTTACCGTGTCTGCTGTTTGAAATTATTTTCTATCTATTTTATTCTGGCTTGTACGATTTTTTTGTATTTTTCATTACTTTTACTCAATAATATCGCCTAAAACCAGGTTTTTCGTAGTTTTTTCAAATTCTTTCTGCATATATGATTTTATTAATACATTTTAACGTGTCTGCCGTTTGAAATTATTTTCTATCTATTTTATTCTGGCTTGTACGATTTTTTTGTATTTTTCATTACTTTTACTCAATAATATCGCCTAAAACCAGGTTTTTCGTAGTTTTTTCAAATTCTTTCTGCATATATAATTTTATTATTACTTTTTAACGTGTCTGCCGTTTGAAATTATTTTCTATCTATTTTATTCTGGCTTGTACGATTTTTTTGTATTTTTCATTACTTTTACTCAATAATATCGCCTAAAACCAGGTTTTTCGTAGTTTTTTCAAATTCTTTCTGCATATATGATTTTATTATTACTTTTTAACGTGTCTGCCGTTTGAAATTATTTTCTATCTATTTTATTCTGGCTTGTACGATTTTTTGGTATTTGTCATTACTTTTACTCAATAATATCGCCTAAAACCAGGTTTTTCGTAGTTTTTTCAAATTCTTTCTGCATATATGATTTTATTAATACATTTTAACGTGTCTGCCGTTTGAAATTATATTCTATCTATTTTATTCTGGCTTGTACGATTTTTTTGTATTTTTCATTACTTTTACTCAATAATATCGCCTAAAACCAGGTTTTTCGTAGTTTTTTCAAATTCTTTCTGCATATATAATTTTATTATTACTTTTTAACGTGTCTGCCGTTTGAAATTATTTTCTATCTATTTTATTCTGGCTTGTACGATTTTTTTGTATTTTTCATTACTTTTACTCAATAATATCGCCTAAAACCAGGTTTTTCGTAGTTTTTTCAAATTCTTTCTGCATATATAATTTTATTATTACTTTTTAACGTGTCTGCCGTTTGAAATTATTTTCTATCTATTTTATTCTGGCTTGTACGATTTTTTTGTATTTTTCATTACTATTACTCAATAATTTCGCCTAAAACCAGGTTTTTCGTAGTTTTTTCAAATTCTTTCTGCATATATGATTTTATTATTACTTTTTAACGTGTCTGCCGTTTGAAATTATTTTCTATCTATTTTATTCTGGCTTGTACGATTTTTTGTATTTTTCATTACTTTTACTCAATAATATCGCCTAAAACCAGGTTTTTCGTAGTTTTTTCAAATTCTTTCTGCATATATGATTTTATTATTACTTTTTAACGTGTATGCCGTTTGAAATTATATTCTATCTATTTTATTCTGGCTTGTACGATTTTTTTGTATTTTTCATTACTTTTACCCAATAATATCGCCTAAAACCAGGTTTTTCGTAGTTTTTTAAATGTCTTTCTGTATATATGATTTTATTAATACATTTTAACGTGTCTGCCGTTTGAAATTATATTCTATCTATTTTATTCTGGCTTGTACGATTTTTTTGTATTTTTCATTACTTTTACTCAATAATATCGCCTAAAACCAGGTTTTTCGTAGTTTTTTCAAATTCTTTCTGCATATATGATTTTATTAATACATTTTAACGTGTCTGCCGTTTGAAATTATTTTCTATCTATTTTATTCTGGCTTGTACGATTTTTTGGTATTTGTCATTACTTTTACTCAATAATATCGCCTAAAACCAGGTTTTTCGTAGTTTTTTCAAATTCTTTCTGCATATATGATTTTATTAATACATTTTAACGTGTCTGCCGTTTGAAATTATATTCTATCTATTTTATTCTGGCTTGTACGATTTTTTTGTATTTTTCATTACTTTTACTCAATAATATCGCCTAAAACCAGGTTTTTCGTAGTTTTTTCAAATTCTTTCTGCATATATGATTTTATTATTACTTTTTAACGTGTCTGCCGTTTGAAATTATTTTCTATCTATTTTATTCTGGCTTGTACGATTTTTTTGTATTTTTCATTACTTTTACTCAATAATATCGCCTAAAACCATGTTTTTCGTAGTTTTTTCAAATTCTTTCTGCATATATGATTTTATTATTACTTTTTACCGTGTCTGCTGTTTGAAATTATTTTCTATCTATTTTATTCTGGCTTGTACGATTTTTTTGTATTTTTCATTACTTTTACTCAATAATATCGCCTAAAACCAGGTTTTTCGTAGTTTTTTCAAATTCTTTCTGCATATATGATTTTATTATTACTTTTTACCGTGTCTGCTGTTTGAAATTATTTTCTATCTATTTTATTCTGGCTTGTACGATTTTTTTGTATTTTTCATTACTTTTACTCAATAATATCGCCTAAAACCAGGTTTTTCGTAGTTTTTTCAAATTCTTTCTGCATATATGATTTTATTATTACTTTTTAACGTGTCTGCCGTTTGAAATTATTTTCTATCTATTTTATTCTGGCTTGTACGATTTTTTTGTATTTTTCATTACTTTTACTCAATAATATCGCCTAAAACCAGGTTTTTCGTAGTTTTTTCAAATTCTTTCTGCATATATGATTTTATTATTACTTTTTAACGTGTATGCCGTTTGAAATTATATTCTATCTATTTTATTCTGGCTTGTACGATTTTTTTGTATTTTTCATTACTTTTACCCAATAATATCGCCTAAAAACCAGGTTTTTCGTAGTTTTTTAAAATTCTTTCTGTATATATGATTTTATTAATACATTTTAACGTGTCTGCCGTTTGAAATTATATTCTATCTATTTTATTCTGGCTTGTACGATTTTTTTGTATTTTTCATTACTTTTACTCAATAATATCGCCTAAAACCAGGTTTTTCGTAGTTTTTTCAAATTCTTTCTGCATATATGATTTTATTAATACATTTTAACGTGTCTGCCGTTTGAAATTATTTTCTATCTATTTTATTCTGGCTTGTACGATTTTTTGGTATTTTTCATTACTTTTACTCAATAATATCGCCTAAAACCAGGTTTTTCGTAGTTTTTTCAAATTCTTTCTGCATATATGATTTTATTAATACATTTTAACGTGTCTGCCGTTTGAAATTATATTCTATCTATTTTATTCTGGCTTGTACGATTTTTTTGTATTTTTCATTACTTTTACTCAATAATATCGCCTAAAACCAGGTTTTTCGTAGTTTTTTCAAATTCTTTCTGCATATATGATTTTATTATTACTTTTTAACGTGTCTGCCGTTTGAAATTATTTTCTATCTATTTTATTCTGGCTTGTACGATTTTTTTTGTATTTTTCATTACTTTTACTCAATAATATCGCCTAAAACCATGTTTTTCGTAGTTTTTTCAAATTCTTTCTGCATATATGATTTTATTATTACTTTTTACCGTGTCTGCTGTTTGAAATTATTTTCTATCTATTTTATTCTGGCTTGTACGATTTTTTTGTATTTTTCATTACTTTTACTCAATAATATCGCCTAAAACCAGGTTTTTCGTAGTTTTTTCAAATTCTTTCTGCATATATGATTTTATTATTACTTTTTACCGTGTCTGCTGTTTGAAATTATTTTCTATCTATTTTATTCTGGCTTGTACGATTTTTTTGTATTTTTCATTACTTTTACTCAATAATATCGCCTAAAACCAGGTTTTTCGTAGTTTTTTCAAATTCTTTCTGCATATATGATTTTATTAATACATTTTAACGTGTCTGCCGTTTGAAATTATTTTCTATCTATTTTATTCTGGCTTGTACGATTTTTTTGTATTTTTCATTACTTTTACTCAATAATATCGCCTAAAACCAGGTTTTTCGTAGTTTTTTCAAATTCTTTCTGCATATATAATTTTATTATTACTTTTTAACGTGTCTGCCGTTTGAAATTATTTTCTATCTATTTTATTCTGGCTTGTACGATTTTTTTGTATTTTTCATTACTTTTACTCAATAATATCGCCTAAAACCAGGTTTTTCGTAGTTTTTTCAAATTCTTTCTGCATATATGATTTTATTATTACTTTTTAACGTGTCTGCCGTTTGAAATTATTTTCTATCTATTTTATTCTGGCTTGTACGATTTTTTGGTATTTTTCATTACTTTTACTCAATAATATCGCCTAAAACCAGGTTTTTCGTAGTTTTTTCAAATTCTTTCTGCATATATGATTTTATTAATACATTTTAACGTGTCTGCCGTTTGAAATTATTTTCTATCTATTTTATTCTGGCTTGTACGATTTTTTTGTATTTTTCATTACTTTTACTCAATAATATCGCCTAAAACCAGGTTTTTCGTAGTTTTTTCAAATTCTTTCTGCATATATGATTTTATTATTACTTTTTAACGTGTCTGCCGTTTGAAATTATATTCTATCTATTTTATTCTGGCTTGTACGATTTTTTTGTATTTTTCATTACTTTTACTCAATAATATCGCCTAAAACCATGTTTTTCGTAGTTTTTTCAAATTCTTTCTGCATATATGATTTTATTATTACTTTTTACCGTGTCTGCTGTTTGAAATTATTTTCTATCTATTTTATTCTGGTTTGTACGATTTTTTGGTATTTTTCATTACTTTTACTCAATAATATCGCCTAAAACCAGGTTTTTCGTAGTTTTTTAAAATTCTTTCTGTATATATGATTTTATTAATACATTTTAACGTGTCTGCCGTTTGAAATTATATTCTATCTATTTTATTCTGGCTTGTACGATTTTTTTGTATTTTTCATTACTTTTACTCAATAATATCGCCTAAAACCAGGTTTTTCGTAGTTTTTTCAAATTCTTTCTGCATATATGATTTTATTAATACTTTTTAACGTGTCTGCCGTTTTAAATTATTTTCTATCTATTTTATTCTGGCTTGTACGATTTTTTTGTATTTTTCATTACTTTTACTCAATAATATCGCCTAAAACCAGGTTTTTCGTAGTTTTTTCAAATTCTTTCTGCATATATGATTTTATTATTACTTTTTAACGGGTCTGCCGTTTGAAATTATTTTCTATCTATTTTATTCTGGCTTGTACGATTTTTTGTATTTTTCATTACTTTTACTCAATAATATCGCCTAAAACCAGGTTTTTCGTAGTTTTTTCAAATTCTTTCTGCATATATAATTTTATTATTACTTTTTAACGTGTCTGCCGTTTGAAATTATTTTCTATCTATTTTATTCTGGCTTGTACGATTTTTTTGTATTTTTCATTACTTTTACTCAATAATATCGCCTAAAACCAGGTTTTTCGTAGTTTTTTCAAATTCTTTCTGCATATATGATTTTATTAATACATTTTAACGTGTCTGCCGTTTTAAATTATTTTCTATCTATTTTATTCTGGCTTGTACGATTTTTTTGTATTTTTCATTACTTTTACTCAATAATATTGCCTAAAACCAGGTTTTTCGTAGTTTTTTCAAATTCTTTCTGCATATATGATTTTATTAATACATTTTAACGTGTCTGCCGTTTGAAATTATTTTCTATCTATTTTATTCTGGCTTGTACGATTTTTTTGTATTTTTCATTACTTTTACTCAATAATATCGCCTAAAACCAGGTTTTTCGTAGTTTTTTCAAATTCTTTCTGCATATATAATTTTATTATTACTTTTTAACGTGTCT
>CAKJVH030000029.1:0-34009 GCA_918026865.1 Phyllotreta striolata
CCCTACCCTACCCTACCCTACCCTACCCTACCCTACCCTACCCTACCCTACCCTACCCTACCCTACCCTACCCTACCCTACCCTACCCTACCCTACCCTACCCTACCCTACCCTACCCTACCCCTACCCTACCCTACCCTACCCTACCCTACCCTACCCTACCCTACCCTACCCCTACCCTACCCTACCCTACCCTACCTACCCTACCCTACCCTACCCTACCCTACCCCTACCCTACCCTACCCTACCCCTACCCTACCCTACCCTACCCTACCCCTACCCTACCCTACCCTACCCTACCCTACCCTACCCTACCCTACCCTACCCTACCCTACCCTACCCTACCCTACCCTACCCTACCCTACCCTACCCTACCCTACCCTACCCTACCCTACCCTACCCTACCCTACCCTACCTACCCTACCCTACCCTACCCTACCCTACCCTACCCTACCCTACCCTACCCTACCCTACCCTACCCTACCCTACCCTACCCTACCTACCCTACCCTACCCTACCCTACCCTACCCTACCCTACCCTACCCTACCCTACCCTACCCTACCCTACCCTACCCTACCCTACCCTACCCCTACCCTACCCTACCCTACCCTACCCTACCCTACCCTAACCCTACCCCTACCCTACCCTACCCTACCCTACCCTACCCTACCCTACCCTACCCCTACCCTACCCTACCCTACCCTACCCTACCCTACCCTACCCTACCCTACCTACCCTACCCTACCCTACCCTACCCTACCCTACCCTACCCCTACCCTACCCTACCCTACCCTACCCTACCCTACCCTACCCTACCCTACCCTACCCTACCCTACCCTACCCTACCCTACCCTACCCTACCCTACCCTACCCTACCCTACCCTACCCTACCTACCCTACCCTACCCTACCCTACCCTACCCTACCCTACCCTACCCTACCCTACCCTACCCTACCCTACCCTACCCTACCCTACCCTACCCTACCCTACCCTACCCTACCCTACCCTACCCTACCCTACCCTACCCTACCCTACCCTACCCTACCCTACCCTACCCTACCCTACCCTACCCTACCCTACCCTACCCTACCCTACCCTACCCTACCCTACCCTACCCTACCCTACCCTACCCTACCCTACCCTACCCTACCCTACCCTACCCTACCCTACCCTACCCTACCCTACCCTACCCTACCCTACCCTACCCCTACCCTACCCTACCCTACCCTACCCTACCCTACCCTACCCTACCCTACCCTACCCTACCCTACCCTACCCTACCCTACCCTACCCTACCCTACCCTACCCTACCCTACCCTACCCTACCCTACCCTACCCTACCCTACCCTACCCTACCCCTACCCTACCCTACCCTACCCTACCCTACCCTACCCCTACCCTACCCTACCCTACCCTACCCTACCCTACCCTACCCTACCCTACCTACCCTACCCTACCCTACCCTACCCTACCCTACCCTACCCTACCCTACCCTACCCTACCCTACCCTACCCTACCCTACCCTACCCTACCCTACCCTACCCTACCCCTACCCTACCCTACCCTACCCTACCCTACCCTACCCTACCCTACCCTACCCTACCCTACCCTACCCTACCCTACCCTACCCTACCCTACCCTACCCTACCCTACCCTACCCTACCCTACCCTACCCTACCCTACCCTACCCTACCCTACCCTCCCCTACCCTACCCTACCCTACCCTACCCTACCCTACCCTACCCTACCCTACCCTACCCTACCCTACCCTACCCTACCCTACCCTACCCTACCCTACCCTACCCTACCCTACCCTACCCTACCCTACCCTACCCTACCCTACCCTACCCTACCCTACCCTACCCTACCCTACCTACCTACCCTACCCTACCCTACCCTACCCTACCCTACCCTACCCTACCCTACCCTACCCTACCCTACCCTACCCTACCCTACCCTACCCTACCCTACCCTACCCTACCCTACCCTACCCTACCCTACCCTACCCTACCCTACCCTACCCTACCCTACCCTACCCTACCCTACCCTACCCTACCCTACCCTACCTACCCTACCTACCTACCCTACCCTACCCTACCCTACCCCTACCCTACCCTACCCTACCCTACCCTACCCTACCCTACCCTACCCTACCCTACCCTACCCTACCCTACCCTACCCTACCCTACCCTACCCTACCCTACCCTACCCTACCTACCCTACCCTACCCTACCCTACCTACCCTACCCTACCCTACCCTACCCTACCCTACCCTACCCTACCCTACCCTACCCTAACCCTACCCTACCCTACCCTACCCTACCCTACCCTACCCTACCCTACCCTACCCTACCCTACCCTACCCTACCCTACCCTACCCTACCCTACCCTACCCTACCCTACCCTACCCTACCCTACCCTACCCTACCCTACCCTACCCTACCTACCCTACCCTACCCTACCCTACCCTACCCTACCCTACCCTACCCTACCCTACCCTACCCTACCCTACCCTACCCTACCCTACCCTACCCTACCCTACCCTACCCTACCCTACCTACCCTACCCTACCCTACCCTACCCTACCCTACCCTACCCTACCCTACCCTACCCTACCCTACCTACCCTACCCTACCCTACCCTACCCTACCCTACCCTACCCTACCCTACCCTACCCTACCCTACCCTACCCTACCCTACCCTACCCTACCCTACCCTACCCTACCCTACCCTACCCTACCCTACCCTACCCTACCCTACCCTACCCTACCCTACCCTACCCTACCCTACCCTACCCTACCCTACCCTACCCTACCCTACCCTACCCTACCCTACCCTACCCTACCTACCCTACCCTACCCTACCCTACCCTACCCTACCCTACCCTACCCTACCCTACCCTACCTACCCTACCCTACCCTACCCTACCCTACCCTACCCTACCCTACCCTACCCTACCCTACCCTACCCTACCCTACCCTACCCTACCCTACCCTACCCTACCCTACCCTACCCTACCCTACCCTACCCTACCCTACCCTACCCTACCCTACCCTACCCTACCCTACCCTACCCTACCCTACCCTACCCTACCCTACCCTACCCTACCCTACCCTACCCTACCCTACCCTACCCTACCCTACCCTACCCTACCCTACCCTACCCTACCCTACCCTACCCTACCCTACCCTACCCTACCCTACCCTACCCTACCCTACCCTACCCTACCCTACCCTACCCTACCCTACCCTACCCTACCCTACCCTACCCTACCCTACCCTACCCTACCCTACCCTACCCTACCCTACCTACCCTACCCTACCCTACCCTACCCTACCCTACCCTACCCTACCCTACCCTACCCTACCCTACCCTACCCTACCCTACCCTACCCTACCCTACCCTACCCTACCCTACCCTACCTACCCTACCCTACCCTACCCTACCCTACCCTACCCTACCCTACCCTACCCTACCCTACCCTACCCTACCCTACCCTACCCTACCCTACCCTACCCTACCCTACCCTACCCTACCCTACCCTACCCTACCCTACCCTACCCTACCTACCCTACCCTACCCTACCCTACCCTACCCTACCCTACCCTACCCTACCCTACCCTACCCTACCCTACCCTACCCTACCCTACCCTACCTACCCTACCCTACCCTACCCTACCCTACCCTACCCTACCCTACCCTACCCTACCCTACCCTACCTACCCTACCCTACCCTACCCTACCCTACCCTACCCTACCCTACCCTACCCTACCCTACCCTACCCTACCCTACCCTACCCTACCCTACCCTACCCTACCCTACCCTACCCTACCCTACCCTACCCTACCCTACCCTACCCTACCCTACCCTACCCCTACCCTACCCTACCCTACCCTACCCTACCCTACCCTACCCTACCCTACCCTACCCTACCTACCCTACCCTACCCTACCCTACCCCTACCCTACCCTACCCTACCCTACCCCTACCCTACCCTACCTACCCTACCCTACCCTACCCTACCCTACCCTACCCTACCCTACCTACCCTACCCTACCCTACCCTACCCTACCCTACCCTACCCTACCCTACCCTACCCTACCCTACCTACCCTACCCCTACCCTACCCTACCCTACCCTACCCTACCCTACCCTACCCTACCTACCCTACCCTACCCTACCCTACCCTACCCTACCCTACCCTACCCTACCCTACCCTACCCTACCCTACCCTACCCTACCCTACCCTACCCTACCCTACCCTACCCCTACCCTACCCTACCCTACCCTACCCTACCCTACCCTACCCTACCCTACCCTACCCTACCCTACCCTACCCTACCCTACCCTACCCTACCTACCCTACCCTACCCTACCCTACCCTACCCTACCCTACCCTACCCTACCCTACCCTACCCTACCCTACCCTACCCTACCCTACCCTACCCTACCCTACCCTACCCTACCCTACCCTACCCTACCCTACCCTACCCTACCCTACCCTACCCTACCCTACCCTACCTACCCTACCCTACCCTACCCTACCCTACCCTACCCTACCCTACCCTACCCTACCCTACCCTACCCTACCCTACCCTACCCTACCCTACCCTACCCTACCCTACCCTACCCTACCCTACCCTACCCTACCCTACCCTACCCTACCCTACCCTACCCTACCCTACCCTACCCTACCCTACCCTACCCTACCCTACCCTACCCTACCCTACCCTACCCTACCCTACCCTACCCTACCCTACCCTACCTACCCTACCCTACCCTACCCTACCCTACCCTACCCTACCCTACCCTACCCTACCCTACCCTACCCTACCCTACCCTACCCTACCCTACCCTACCCTACCCTACCCTACCCTACCCTACCCTACCCTACCCTACCCTACCCTACCCTACCCTACCCTACCCTACCCTACCCTACCCTACCCTACCCTACCCTACCCTACCCTACCCTACCCTACCCTACCCTACCCTACCCTACCCTACCTACCCTACCCTACCCTCCCTACCCTACCCTACCCTACCCTACCCCTACCCTACCCTACCCTACCCTACCCTACCCTACCCTACCCTACCCTACCCTACCCTACCCTACCCTACCCTACCCTACCCTACCCTACCCTACCCTACCCTACCCTACCCTACCCTACCCTACCCTACCCTACCCTACCCTACCCTACCCTACCCTACCCTACCCTACCCTACCCTACCCTACCCTACCTACCCTACCCTACCCTACCCTACCCTACCCTACCCTACCCTACCCTACCCTACCCTACCCTACCCTACCCTACCCTACCCTACCCTACCCTACCCTACCCTACCCTACCCTACCCTACCCTACCCTACCCTACCCTACCCTACCCTACCCTACCCTACCTACCCTACCCTACCCTACCCTACCCTACCCTACCCTACCCTACCCTACCCTACCCTACCCTACCCTACCCTACCTACCCTACCCTACCCTACCCTACCCTACCCTACCCTACCCTACCCTACCCTACCCTACCCTACCCTACCCTACCCTACCCTACCCTACCTACCCTACCCTACCCTACCCTACCCTACCCTACCCTACCCTACCCTACCCTACCCTACCTACCCTACCCTACCCTACCCTACCCTACCCTACCCTACCCTACCCTACCCTACCCTACCCTACCCTACCCTACCCTACCCTACCCTACCCTACCCTACCCTACCCTACCTACCCTACCCTACCCTACCCTACCCTACCCTACCCTACCCTACCCTACCCTACCCTACCCTACCCTACCCTACCCTACCCTACCCTACCCTACCTACCCTACCCTACCCTACCCTACCCTACCCTACCCTACCCTACCCTACCCTACCCTACCCTACCCTACCCTACCCTACCCTACCCTACCCTACCTACCCTACCCTACCCTACCTACCCTACCCTACCCTACCCTACCCTACCCTACCCTACCCTACCCTACCCTACCCTACCCTACCCTACCCTACCCTACCCTTTTTTTTTTTTTTTTTTTTTTTTTTTTTTTTTGACGGGTGGAAATGCTTTATGCACACCAGGTACAGGTTCTTCCCTTCCCTGGTAGTGTGAGGACTCCAAGGCGGGGTGTGCAAGCCTTGTATACCCACTAAAACCACCCCGGTATTTACCTCGTCTTCCCATTGGTATTACCCATTGCTTGGGTTTCCATCAATGGGAAGCGGTATAAAAGAGTTACCTTCTTTCTGCTCTTTCTCTGTCCTCCTTTTCTTTTTGTTTCATTATTTTTATTATGTATTCATGTATGTTTTTCCAGATTTTTTCTTCGGCTATCATTTTATCTATTATATTTTCTTCGCTTATTTTCCCAACTATTCGGGTAACTTCTTCTCGTCGATCTTTCCATCTTGTACATTCAAATATAGTATGTCTGGGGCTGTCCGGGACGTCGCATGTGAGGCATAGATCTGAATCCGACTTTCTGATCTTTTTCGTGAACGTTCCGAATGATCCGTGTCCCGAGAGGGCTTGAGTGAGGAAATATTCTGTTCTTCGGTGTTTGCAGGTGGTCCATTTTCCGACGTCTTTTATGATGGTTCTCGTCCATATGGCGGTTTCCTGATTTCTGCACCATCTTTCTTGCCACTTATTTAGTGTGATTTCTCTTTCAGCTTTTTTTACTAGTGGGTTTGCTGCTCCTTCTCTTCGGAATATTCTATCTCGTTCCTCTATAAGTAGATCAATTGGTGGGACTCCGGCGATTACTTGTAGTCCTTCGTTGGATATGGTACGGTAGGCCGAGGCTACTCTGAGTAGGGCTGTTCGCTGCGTCCTTAGGAGGGCATCTCTATATTTGTTAGTTTCTATCACGGTCTTCCATATGGAAGCACCGTAAAGGATAATTGATTCCGTGACTCCGTATAGGGCTCTTCGTTTTAGGTAGCCGGGACCTCCTATATTCGGCATAATTGCTGATAGAGCTGCTGCTCTGTTTTTTGCCTTTTCCGTAACATACTTCACGTGGGGGCCAAATTTTTTGCCTTCCCCGATTGTTATCCCTAGATATTTTATTGTACGCGCACGTTTGATACTGGTTCCATTGATGACTGGGTCGATATTTTCTCGTGACTTCCTCGGACCCTTTAGGATTATATACTCCGTTTTTTGTGCGGCCAATTTTAGGTTATGTCTGTTCATCCACCGTGTTATTTGTGATATTGTAAGTTCCATTTTCCTGTTTATCATTTCTGTGCTTTCCGCTTCTATCACTACAGATAAGTCATCTGCATATGCTATCGCAGTTACCCCGTCGACATATTCCATCTGCAGTACAGCATCATAGAAGATATTCCATAGTACTGGTCCCAACACCGACCCCTGGGGGACTCCTCTATAGGTTTTCATTTCCTCGTTTCCGATAGTGATTGTACGGTTGTTTAAGTAATAGCTTAGGATATTTCTAAGATATATCGGAATATTTTTCTTTTCTAATGCCTCCAGGATATCTTCCCAGGGGGCGGTGTTGAAGGCGTTTCTTATGTCCAGTAATACTAGGATCACCCAAGTGCTTGTAGAGTTTCCAGCCGTATTCATCACACGTTCCACTGCATGGATTGTGGATCTTCCTTTGCGGAACCCGTATTGTCTATCGGATATGCCGTTTGTCTCTTCGAGTGCCTCTTCTACTCTTTGCTTTATAATTCTTTCGTATAGCTTTCCGATAGTGCTGATTAGGCAGATCGGTCGATACGAGGAGGCAATTTGTTCGGGTTTCCCTTTCCATATCAGGACTACTCTTGATGTCTTCCAGATTGATGGGAAGCTTTGATCGCGTAGTAATTCGTTTAATACGTTAAGTAGGCCCTGAGGCATCAATTTTACCATCATCTTTGTCGCTTCCGGTGGTATGCTATCTGGGCCCGACGCTTTTTTCGCTTTTATTTTACTCGCAGCTTCTTCCAGCTCCTCCATTGTTATTGGTTCGATCGGTTCGTTGTGTTCGATCCAGGCGGTTTTCCTGATTAGTCCTTTAGGGAATAATTCCTTGCACCAAGCGATTTTTTGTCTCATTGTCGGATAGTAGGGTGGTCTAAGCTTGCCGAAAAATCTTGTTGCTATTTTATAGCCAGAGCCCCAGACGTCGTCGTCTAATTCTTCGCATAATTGTTTCCACAGCGTTCTTTTCTTTTGCCGTATTAGTGTTTTTAACATTTTTTTCTGGGTGGTAAACTCTGCCTTAGAATCTACGCACCTATGATGGTTTTCACCACGTTTTTGGCACAGTCTTGTGTAGATCCTGCGTGTTTTTATCGTACGGGCTCTTTGGTTTTCGATTTCGCTATCCCACCAATAGGGTGTTTTTTCAGCATTCAATTTTACCTTTTTGGTGCTCTTGTTTACTACTTCTTTAACTACCGCGCATAGGTTCTTTACCCCATTGATACTTAGGTTCTGTACTTCGGTAATTTTTTCTGCGAATAACGCGGGATCAAAGACCGTAGATTGCGGTTGGTTCTGCGGCTGTTTATTCTTTTGAATCACGTACAAGATGTGCCTGTGAAGCGTAAATACCTCGCCATTGAGTATACGCCATTTCTTAGTTCTTTTCGCCAATTTTCCAGTCACTAGTGTGATGTCTAAGTGTGACCTTGTGTTTCCTCTTATAAAAGTGGGTTCCCCATTGTTCATGCATACCAGATTTAGTTCGGCCATCCATTCTTCTATGAAGTCTCCTCTATCGTCGTTCGCTGGGGAGCCCCATATTGTTGACTTCGCATTGAAATCGCCTGCTATGATAGCTTCTTTTTTTGATTTTTTGATGTCATTCATTATGTTGTCAATTCGGGTCTTAAATGTTGCTACGTCTAGACTCGGTGGCATGTATGCACCGTATAGGGTTTGATTTTCCATTGTCAGTTTTATGTAACCGTCTTCTGATACGTGTTTGATGAAACCGGCATTTTTATTTACGATATGTATAGCCACTAGTTGTTGCTTGTCCATGATCATGCCAGTCCTCGTGGCTATATTTATGTTCGGCTCTGAGATTAACACAAGATCACACTTATTTTCCATCCCCACGACGTGTGCCATGTCGTGGGCCAGTCTACATCTCCCTAGGTTAACTTGCAGAATGCTGGTCATCAATATTATTGCTGACCGATACTCTGCTAGATTGCCTCCTGGTTCGTATGGTGTCCTTCATTAGTTTTTTGAGATTTGGACATAGTAGCTGGTCGGCTCTGTGTCCCTCACATTGGCATTGTATGCAGTATGCTGTATTTTGGCAATCCTTGGCTCTATGACCGTCTTTTCCGCATTTTATGCACGTTGCCGATTTATCTTCTCCCGTACATGCTTCCTTGTGGTGTCCAAATTGGAGGCATCTGAAACATCTCATGACGTATATTCTTTTCCTGACCCTGCAATTGGTCCAGCCTATGTATATACTTCCCAGCTTGTCTAGGTGTTCCGCCCATGCTTTTGTTGTCAGAATCGTTGCTGCTTGATTCCCGTCTCCTAGTGTTTTTAGTGCCGTTATCTTTAGCTCTATTCCCTCCAGACTGGGGTGTGCTGTTTTTATTTCATCTATGATGCTTTCCTCGTCCAAGTCCGGTGTAATTCCGCTGATGTGTACTGCAGCCTCATCTTTTCTGTGAAATGTTTTAACCTCTTTCATTCTTTCGTTAATCTCCGTTTTGAGCTTTGCCGCCATGTCCCTATCTTTGACTTCCAGTAGTAGGTCACCGTTGTATGTTTTTCTGACATTGCTGATCTGTACTCCTGTTTTGTTGATGTTTATGTTGGCTTTCACGTTTTTCAGCAGCTCGGCGTATGTTGTCCCCTGTTGTTTGACAATGATGGCTTCCGTATTTTTTCTTGTGCGGGGTACCGTGTCTACGTTCTTATGTTCTCGTTTCTTGTCTAAGATAGTAATTTTTTGTTTTCTATTACGGAAGAGATACTCTAATACTTTCCTTACGTATGCTAGGTCTATTTTGCCGGTGCTAATCATGATTATTTTCTCCGTATTTGCTATTATTGGTTCGTCCCTGAGGTTTCTGCACATGTCAAAGACCGGATCGATTTCTGTAATTCCTGACTTGTCTAAGGTTAAAGGCAACGCTATTGTGGTTGTCTTTATTGTTTCCGTGCCCTTTTTACTCGTTGTTTCCGTCTGGGTCGTCACGTAATCCAACTCTCCCTCCTTTAAACCTTCCTTTAGCAATTTTCCGATTCCTGGGAGTTTGTTAATAACTTCTGTGTTGTTTGTTTCTTCCGTCTTTGTCGATGGATCTAGAAAAACAGCCAGTGTGTTCTCCGTTTCCAATATTATGTTGCTGATTTTTGTGTAATTCATGTTGGTTTTTTCGTATATGTTTTCTTCCCATTTTTTGTCAATGAGGTTAAGCAGTTTTATTTTATCATCTTCTTTATCGTCTAGTAGTGCTCTCACCTGTCCTTGTATCTCGTCATTTTCTGTTTGTAGCTCCTTAAGGTGTTCCTGTATATCCACTTGTATTCCTATTGTCGCTGTTGTCTTGTTTGTAGTTTTCGTTGTTTTTGAGGGTGGGAGGTCTCGTTCCAGCTCTGACGCTTTTTTATTTAAAGCTTTAACTTGTGCGTGCAGAAGTTTGATTGTTTCTCTCATGTTGACCTTTGTGTTCGGAGTATTGTTCATAATGTTCGTTAAGTTATTGGCCGTTTTTGTCACTTCTCTCAAGGCTTCTAGCATGTCCTGCATGTCGTCCTCTTCCCTTCCTCTCTTTTTCGGGTTTTCGATATTCGATAATGATACCGATCTTATCCGTCCTTTAAGGTGTTCTATCCTGAATCCTTTTTTACCTATTTCCGTGTTTTCCTTTTTCTCCTTTTGGGTTTCATCCGTATCCTCTGTTGTCACTACTTCCATTCCCTCCGTTGATTCCGTCCCCCATTTCCTAATTGGGGACCTCATCAAGGTGTTTGTTGGCGTGAATGTGTTTTTTTCAAACTCCTCTTTCTCTTTTTGACATTCCATATTTTTGGGCTCATCCTTGCCCTTACTTATAAGTTTCGGAAAATTGCCCCCCCCAGAATCCGAGGGGCTGCCCGCCGCGGCGGGGTGGGATTCTGGGCAATCTGCCCTACCCACCTGGGGTACACTTTTCGTTTTTTTTCCCGACATCTTCATCTTTTGTTTGGTTTGTTTTCAGGGTTTTCCTTCCCCTAGCCAGTAGGTTCCCGCTATGGCGCCGGAATCGCCTTCACCCTTCTCCGTTGGCTACGTGACGCGCATCGTAAGATGCGGAACACGCATTACCAGGGTCCACCACGAGGAGGTGGAGATAGGATTTGCCGGTATGTCTTTTCAAGGCTATCTCGGCAGTCCCTCACGGGGGCCCCAACCGCAGACCCTCACGGGACTGCAACCGCGGGCCCCCGCGGGACTGTCTCGACAGTCCTTTTCAGGACTGTCTCAACAGTCCTTCTCAGGACTATCTCAACAGCCTTTTCGAGACACTGGGCCGCAATAGGGCGCCTTTGGGCGTTACTCGAGTTTTGATGCGTCCCGGACACTGGCAATCCGAAACACCTCGAGACCCGGGTACCAGCCATTTGGACCCCACCCTACCCTACCCTACCCTACCCTACCCTACCCTACCCTACCCTACCCTACCCTACCCTACCCTACCCTACCCTACCCTACCCTACCCTACCCTACCCTACCCTACCCTACCCTACCCTACCCTACCCTACCCTACCCTACCCTACCCTACCCTACCCTACCCTACCCTACCCTACCCTACCCTACCCTACCCTACCCTACCCTACCCTACCCTACCCTACCCTACCCTACCCTACCCTACCCTACCCTACCCTACCCTACCCTACCCTACCCTACCCTACCCTACCCTACCCTACCCTACCCTACCCTACCCTACCCTACCCTACCCTACCCTACCCTACCCTACCCTACCCTACCCTACCCTACCCTACCCTACCCTACCCTACCCTACCCTACCCTACCCTACCCTACCCTACCCTACCCTACCCTACCCTACCCTACCCTACCCTACCCTACCCTACCCTACCCTACCCTACCCTACCCTACCCTACCCTACCCTACCCTACCCTACCCTACCCTACCCTACCCTACCCTACCCTACCCTACCCTACCCTACCCTACCCTACCCTACCCTACCCTACCCTACCCTACCCTACCCTACCCTACCCTACCCTACCCTACCCTACCCTACCCTTTTTTTTTTTTTTTTTTTTTTTTTTTTTTTATAGAGGTTTAAAATGCGTTTACGCACACCCCCGCTGTTGGCCGGCGGGGGTAGTGTGGGGCTCACTGGTGTCCTACCCACTAAAACACTCCTCTCTTCCCCTATGCTCCACGAACATAGCACACGACGGGAACGCCTGTACGTGGGCTTGCGTCGCCGTGTGCGGGGGTATCCCTCCGATCTCTCTAATTTTCCTTTCTATCCTCCTCCTCTTTCCTTTCCATTACCCTTGTGATCCATCGCGCTGCACGCCTGTAATTTTCACTGCTTTCTAACATGTATTTTATTATGTTTTCGGTCCGCAGTTCGACGCCCGATTCTAGGCACATTTCTTCCCTTTCCTTCCGGAATCTCCTACAGAAGAACATCACGTGCTCCGGGGAGTCTTCCAGTCCGCACCTTGTGCACAAGTCGCTCTCCCTTTTGCCAATACGTTTAACGTAGGTATGGAAGGACCCATGGCCCGTCAGGAACTGTGTCATGTAGTAGTTGACATTTCTATATTTGCAGCTATACCATGGCCTCAAGTCCGGTATCAGTCTCTTTGTCCATTTAGCCCTGTCCTCCAAGGCATCCCACTTTTCCTGCCACCTACAGAGTGTCTCCTCCCTCGCTGCATCTTTCTGTGCCTTCTCCCTCCTTCCATGTTTGTGGATTTCGGCTCTTTCATACACCAATTCGTCCATTGGGATACTCCCCGTTATGACAAGTAGAGCCTCCGTCGACGCGGTTTTGTATGCACTGGCTACTCTCAACGTTACTTTGCGCTGGGTCCTTAACAGGAGTTGTCTGTATGTTTTAACCGAGGCTCCGTCTTGCCACACGGGTGCTCCATACAGGAGTATGGATTCCACCGCCTTTCCAATGATGTACCGCTTCATGCTACTCATCCCTCCCACGTTTGGCATGATTCCCTGCATCTTCGTCATCTTTTGTGTCGCCTTCTCACACACTTTCTTTATGTGTTCGCCGAATTTTAGGCGGTGGTCGATATGGATTCCAAGATATCTGATCACTGTCTTTGGCGTGATACTCTGTTCGCCAATCTTGAATTTAATTGTTTCGCGTACCGATCGTCTAATACAACCCCTCAGTATAACTGCTTCACTCTTGTTGGCCGCCAGCTCCAGCTTATTCGCCTCCATCCAATCCTCTATCTCTTCTATACACCTGTTAGCCCTCGCAATCAGCCCCGACTTTGACCCCGCCTCCACGAGTAGGGCCAGATCGTCCGCGAACGCCACGCTTGTGCAGCCCTCGCCAAGCTCAATCCCCAACACATCGTCGTACATGATATTCCATAAAGTGGGTCCTATTACTGATCCTTGTGGGACGCCGCAGTGCACCGACATTTGGTTCTTTTTATCCAGTGATATACTCCTATCCGTCAAATAGTCCTCGACCAGTCGTACTAAGTATCGGGGAACATTCTTCCTTCGAAGTCTCTTTATTATAATACTCCACCTAGCCGAGTTGAACGCGTTCTTAATATCGAGTGCAATGAGCGCCACCCATTTACAGGGTGTTTCCCGTACTCTCGCTATGACCCACTCCACCGCCTGCACCGTTGATTTGCCCTTCCGGAACCCAAACTGTCTTTCCGACAGCCCCTCCAGTCCAATAGCCTCTTCTATTCGGTTCTTGATGAGGGCCTCGTAGACTTTCCCCAGCGTGTTCAGTAGGCATATCGGCCGGTACCCTCCGTTTGGGTTTCCAGACTTTGGAATGAGAATCAGCTTGGCCGTCTTCCAGTCCTTTGGAAATACCTGAGTTTTTAGCATGTCGTTTAGTATCCTTAACACCACATCTGCTCTGCCTTGGATCGTTCTGACTACTATCTCCGGTGTTATCCCATCGGGGCCTGGTGCCGTACCCTTTTTTATCTGCTGCTGCACTGCCTCCAGTTCACTCATCGTGAACGGCGGGGGTTCTTCGATGGACTCGATCTTCTTCCATCTCTCCTCCTCATTGATAAAAAGTCCCTTGGCTATCTCGGTTTTCCTCTCCATCGGAAGGTGGTATGGAATCCCGGTTTTCATTGCTCGGGTAACTATAGCGTAGCCTTGGCCCCAGATGTCGTCCTCCAGGTCGGCGCAGAGGCTTTTCCAGCAGCGTTTTTTACTTTCTTTAATCAGTTGTTTCAATTTCTTCCTCCCGGCCTTTAGTTGTTTCTTATTTGCCTCCCTGGATGCGTCCCCCTGGGAACCTCTCGTGTATTTTCTCCTGGCCCTCACACACTCTTCCTTGGCTCTCCTTATCTCGTTGTTCCACCAGTAGGGCGTCCGTCTGTATTGGTTTCTGTTGTACGTCTTACAGTTGTTCATCATACGCGTTATCTTCCCTGTCAGTTCCCCGACTGTGCTAGCCCTGAAGTCATTTGTGCTGAGCAGTTCCTCGTATTTTTTTAGGTTTATTTCGTAGTTTCTTCTGGGGCATGTCTTGGTACCGGTCTGGTTGTTGGAGATCTCAAAAAGTATATGTTTATGATTTGTGTACACCTCCTCGTCAAGCAGTTTCCACTGGATGACGTGTCTTCTCATGTTCGCCGAGCAGCAGGTCACGTCTATGTGAGATCTTGTATCGCCCCTTACAAATGTTGCTTCCCCGGTATTCAGCACCTCCAGGTCGAGGCCCGCCATCATCTCTATCCAACATTCCCCCCTTGCGTCGGTTTTTTGGGACCCCCATTCTACCGCCTTAGCATTCAGATCACCAGCAATAATAATGTTCTTCTTCTTCAGTTTTCTTGCGTGTACAGCGATGTTGTCAACAATCTTTTCGTACTCTGCATAAGCGATACTTGGAGGCAGGTAACAGCATATGACACTGACCAGCTTGAACTCAGCTATTAAGTACCCTGACGCCCTGACTACGTTGGTTATGCCACAGCTTTTGTTGATGACGTACATTGCCACGTCGCTTTTTTGATCACCCATCCATCCCGGTTTCTCGACAATCTTCTTATTCGGCTCCGACACCAAGATGATATCGGCTCCCTTTCTCAGCGCCATTTCACTCACCACGTCGTGTGCATTTCTTCCCCTTCCCACGTTACATTGGATAAACTTCATTTTTGAAAGTTTGAACTGTATAAAGGTTCAAAGTATAAATATAGCTATTTTAAAATAAATGTGTAAATATAAGAAAACTATGTGTATATGATCTTCGTATATATTATTTATGTATATTTCTTTTTTTTGTGCTTTCTATTTACTGGATTCTTCTGCTGGTGCACCTCCTAATCTCCTGTCTCAGGGCTCTCTGGTATTTCGGACAATTTCTAGTACCGTTTTTATGCCCAGTCACGTCACATGTCCAGCAGAAGTCGGTTTCGTTCTTACAGTCTTTGGAGACGTGGTTTTCCTCTCCACATTTTTTACACCTATTTCCATTCGCCCTATTTGGTCCCCTGCACTCGTCAACCCTATGGCCTATTTTCCAGCATCTGAAGCACTTTTCAAATTGTATTTTTCCTCTAACGCTGCAGCTTGTAAGGCCTATCGGTATATGTCCCATTTCCAGCAGTTTTTTTGCCCCCTCCGGCTCGATAGCCACCGTGGCATTCTGCTTTCCTCGGGCTATTTCTCTCAGCGCCACAATTTCGTGCTTATTCTCCCCTATAATTTTATCAATTGCCTCAGTTAGTTCCTCTTTTGTTACCGCTGCGTCTAGGTCGCTCACGTAAATCGTCTCTTTCCTCTTGCCGGGCTCCAGTATCGCCTGGTTTTCCAGTCTTGTCCTTAGTAGCTCCTTTATATTATTGACTTTAGCCCCCTTGTTCAAAGTGATCAATAGGTCACCGTTCCTTGTTTTCCTAAGGTCCCTTAAGTCCTGTCCCAGTTCCTGCGCATTAACTTTCCCCTTTAGTTCCTTCACTATGTCAGCATAGTTACGCCCCTTGGCTTCTACGACTAGCGCTGGCATCCCGTATTTTCTTTGTTCCCTCTTCCCCAGTAGGCTCCATCCTTCCTCGTTCCGTTCTAGAACTCCCATGTCGTATAGGGTCACCAGTATGTCGGACTCTACCATCGCCACTTCCAACAAGTTTCTCGTTGTAGCATTTATTAGATGCCTATCCATAATAACCGATACTCTCTTTCTCGTCTTTTTCTCCATTAATTTTCTAAGGCTGCGGAAAGCCTGGTAGATTCCATATTGCGTCCCCTCCGTCATGCTCACAGGCATGTAATATGTGTGTCCCCCCGTTTCCATCTCCTGGCCTTCTTCACCCTCTATTACAAGAGTTCTGCAGCTCTCCATACTGGCGATAGCTCCTTCCTTTACCCGTTTTTTCTGTATTACCTCGGCCACGTGCTTCTTGTTCATCATCTTAAAGTGGTGTTCTTCTTGTTTCAGGTCATACACGATTGCTACGTCGGTCTCATCTTCGATGTCCATCGGGTCTCCGGATGCCATTTTTGTCTTGGTGTAAGTATTCTTTAGGAAGTCTTTGTTTACTAACTCCTCTATCTTCCCCCAATCATCTCCTGCTTCCTTGGCCTGGCTTATTAGCTCGACACCATCCTCTATTTTTCCCTCCAAGGCGTCCATATTAACTTGGACTCCCCATTCTCTTGTTTCTTTTTTTGTTACGGGCGGTGTCTCTTTTGCCATCTCCTGCACGTTGGTCTCTTTGCTTTCTTCGTCAAACCAATCCTCTCCCCAATCCTTTGTCAGCCTGTTTAGCCTCAAAGCTATGGATTCCAGGTCTTCCGTTTTTTCTCTCAGATCCTTTTTGGTGTTCGAGTTCTGCTTTACTAACTTTCTTAGGTCATAAATTCCGTTGATTACGTTGTTATAAAGCTTTCGGAACCTCTTTCTGTCTTCCTCCTTTGCCTTCTTCTCCCTTACTTCGAACGAGTCCGATATTCTCTTCCTTTTAACATTTCTCTCTTTACTTCCCGTCTCTTCTTCGTCACTTATAATAATCTCCTGCTGACGCATCCTGTCATCCCGTTCGTTTCCACTCTCCTCCCTCTTGTTCCCAGTTGTAGCTTCACCCCTAGGCGTGCTGAACTTTTCTTCTCCATTTTTTCCTTCCCCAGGTGGGGTTCGCGCTGTTTTCCCTTTGCTCATAAATACGAACTTTCTCTCCTCTTCTTCATTTTTGCTGCTCCCAGCCATTTTGTTTTTTAGATTATCGTTTTCCATTTGTATCCCACGAATTGGGCAGAACTGCTAGTCCGGCGGGGCAGTGCTCCCTTACCCCGCTAAGGCTTCTTACTCCGGGAGGGCGCCAGGTATCCCGGAGGCTCCGTTCACGACCAACTAACGCATGGCCATTCACCCTTCGGCACGGATCGCGTGACACCTTAGGTTGCGGCCCATTAATTCCAGTTTTTGTTTCAGGCGCCGGAAGCTCGCCATAACCCTTCTCCGTTGGCTACGAGACGTACTTCACAGCACGCCGCGCATTACCAGGGACCACCACGAGGAGGTGGAGATAGGATTTGCCAGTTCGTCCACACAGGACTGCGGGCTCAGCGTTTTATTGCACGGTAAGTATGGGCACCCTACCGCACCTACTGAGACCCACTGGGTCAGCCCAGACCCAAAACCCGGCCATTTGGTCCCCACCCTACCCTACCCTACCCTACCCTACCCTACCCTACCCTACCCTACCCTACCCTACCCTACCCTACCCTACCCTACCCTTTTTTTTTTTTTTTTTTTTTTTTTTTTTTGAGTGGAGGAGAAAAAAATGCATTTACGCACGCCCGGCCTGTTGTTGGTCGGCCGGGGAGTGTGGGGCTCAGGCTTCAATACCCACTAAAAAAAACTCCTCTGCTGCTCTGCTAATGAGAGATACCTCGGACTATCACTTAAGACGTACCATCGAGACATCTCAGCAGGTTATTCTAATCGCTCATCTCGCTCTTTTTGCTTCATTATTTGCACTATGTAATCGTTAATTATACGCCAATTTTCCTCGTTGTCTGTCATTTCCGTTATAATGTTTGTAGGGTTTAGCTCCGTTTTTAGAGATAATTGCAACCTCGTCCTTTCGTTTGTCCACCTTTCGCACTGAAACGCCATGTGTCCTGGTGTGTCTTCTTCCGCTCCACAATAGATACACTCTGATGTGTCCCTTTTCCCTATACGCTGTACGTACGCTGCAAAACATCCGTGGCCACTCATGAACTGTGTGAGGTAGAAGTTAACGTTTCTGAATTTGCAACTTATCCATTTCTCGATATTCGGTATCAGTTCTTTGGTCCATTGGGCGGTACTTGTGTTGCTATCCCATTCCTCCTGCCATATCCTGATGGTCGTTGTTCTTTCTTCTTTCTTTATTACTCCTAAAGCTTCTTCTCTTTTTTTCCTCTCGTAAATTCTCGATCTCTCTTCCACTAACAAATCGATAGGTGGCGTTCCCGATATAATATTAGCTGCCGCTGCCGACACCGTCCGGTATGCTCCTATTACTCTGAGCAACATCTTCCTTTGGCAACTTTTTAGTATTCCCCTGTACTTTTTTTTCTTCATGGCCTCGTTCCACACTGGTGCACCGTAAAGTAAAACTGACTGCGCCGCACTGCTTAAGATCTGTCTTCTGAGACTACGGGCTCCGTCGATGTTCGGCATTAAACGTGAGATTGCAGCATTCAGTTTGTCGGCCTTTGCTACCGCCTGTTTGATGTGTTCACTAAATGTGAGTTTTCCGTCGATGTGTATGCCGAGAAGTTTGCATGACCTGGCTGGCTTTATGTTCTGTTCTCCGACTCTAACTTCGATACTCTCTCTGTTCCGAGTTCCTCTAATAATGACCATTTCGGTTTTCTCCGGCGCGACCTCAAGGTGATTTTCCTTCATCCACTCCTGTATTTCCGCGATAGCTATATTTGCATGTTGAACAAGCTCTTCTTTTTGATTAGCCGAAACTATCAGTGTAAGGTCGTCCGCGTATGCGACCAACCTACATCCGACGGGAATATATACCTCTAGCACTGAGTTGTACAAGACGTTCCACAGCACTGGTCCGAGGACCGAGCCCTGTGGAACCCCTTGTGTCATTTCCATTCTGAAGGTTCCGCTTTTGATATATCTTTCGTTAAGATAATCCGACACCAGGTTTATTAAGTATTCCGCGATTCCTGCTATTCTCAGTCTTCGTATAATCACGTTCCACCTAGCTTTATTAAAAGCATTCTTTACGTCGAGACACAGTAAAGCCGCCCAGGCGCGTGAATCTTTTCTGATGATTTCGTTAACTGCTTCAACTGTTGACTTTCCTTGGGCGAAACCGAATTGGTTTTCCGAGATTACCGCTTTATCATTGAGCTCTTTTTGCAGCCTGTCTTTTATCAGGTGTTCATATACTTTTCCAAGTACGTCTAATAAGCAAATTGGACGATATTTTTGCTTCCCATTCGAATCTGATTTTTTTGGAATTAACACGACGTTAGCTTGTTTCCATTTTGCTGGAAATCTCTGCTCGTTTAGAAGTTTATTGAAAGCTCTTAAGAATACCTCTGGAAAACTATGTACAGCGACCTTAATTGTCTCGACACTTATGCCATCCGGACCTGGTGACCGACCGTTTTTGAGCCTCGCGACTGCCCTTGCTAGTTCTTCCTTTGTGAATTGTTCTACCCCATCGATTATCTTTCCTTTCACGATCTTTCTGTCCTGACATTCTGGGAACAAGGATCTTATTGTCTGTATTTTTGCTTCCGCGGTAAGTTCGTATTGAGGGCCAACGTTTTTTAATTGCTTCATGACAATTTTGTATCCTTGTCCCCAGACGTCATTGTCGATTTCGTCTTGTATTCTTTTCCAGTGATCTGTTTTGGATTCGTAAATTAGATGTTTGTACACCCGCTGCTTTGTTTTGTACTCCGTTTTCCATCTGTCCACTTCGTTTTCCCCTCTTCCTTGGATTCTCATTCGTAGCCATTTTCTCCTGGCGAGATTACACTCTTTCCGCGCCTTTTCTATATTCAGGTTCCACCAGAACGGACCCTACCCTACCCTACCCTACCCTACCCTACCCTACCCTACCCTACCCTACCCTACCCTACCCTACCCTACCCTACCCTACCCTACCCTACCCTACCCTACCCTACCCTACCCTACCCTACCCTACCCTACCCTACCCTACCCTACCCTACCCTACCCTACCCTACCCTACCCTACCCTACCCTACCCTACCCTACCCTACCCTACCCTACCCTACCCTTTTTTTTTTTTTTTTTTTTTTTTTTTTTTTTTTTTTTTTTTTTTTTTTTTTTTTTTATTTTAAGACAGGAAAAAATGCATTTACGCACGCCCGGCCTGTTGTTGTGCGGCCGGGGAGTGTGGGACTCAGGCTTCAATACCCACTAAAAAAACCTGTCTTCCTTACCTGCCAGAGGAGACCAACTGGATTCACCATGCGGCATACTACAGTTGACCTCGGCACTCCTTTTATCCCATCATCGTCCTTTCATCTACTTCCTTTGTTTTTAGAACAGTCTCTACCATTTTCTCTATGGCCTTCCAGTTACTGGGATTCTTCATCATCACCTCCACCATATTCTCCGCTGTCAGCTCCACCCCGACTCCTTTCTCTGTTTTTCCCCTTTCCTCCCTCCATCGATCGCAATGAAACATTGTGTGTTCGGCCGTGTCCTCCTTGTCGCAGTACAAGCAAGTGCTGTCGTCGGTTTTTTTTATTCTTTTAACGTAAGATCTAAAGCAACCGTGTCCCGTAAGCATCTGGGTGAGGTAGAAGTTGGTTCTCCTATGCCTGCACTCATACCATTTCCTCAAATCCCTTATCAGCTTTCTTGTCCATCCTGCCACGTCCTCCTCTTGCCTCCATCTATCCGCCCACTTTGCAAGAGTTATTTCTCTCTCCATCCCTTTTATGGATTCTCCTTGATCTTTTCCTTGCCACATTCTACTTCTTTCGTCTGCCAACAGGTCAATGGGAATCACCCCCCCTACCACATAGAGAGCCTCCGTTGAAGCTGTTACATAAGCACTCGTAACATGAATTAGAAGCTTGCGTTGCACCGTATTAATCGCCATTCTATACCTGCTAAATCTAAGCGCTTCCGTCCATATTGGGGCGCCGTACAAAACTACCGATTGCAAAACCCCATTTAGCATCCTTCTCTGATCACTTCCTGCTCCGTGAGTCCTAGGCATGATTTTCTTAAGAGCTCCAACGAGTTTCTCCCCTTTATCTATGGCTTTCCTAATATGGTTCGTAAAACGCAGCTTCTCGTCGATCCATATCCCCAAGTACTTGACTTCTTTTTTTGGGTATATCGAGACACCGTCCACCTGAAATTTAACATCGAGTCTTATCTTTTGGCCTCTTACGATAATTGCCTCCGTCTTCTCAGCAGCCAGCTTTAGATCGTTTTTTGTTAACCATTCGTTTATTTCTCTCAGGGCAAAGTTGGTGTTATAGATGAGAATCTCCTTACTAACGGCTTTAGTTATTAGGGCCAGGTCGTCCGCGTATGCCACTGTATAACAGTCGTCCGGTAACATTTGGCGCAATACTCCGTCGTATAAGATATTCCATAGGGTCGGTCCCAGGACCGAACCCTGTGGAACTCCCTGCGTCATCTTCAGATTTTCAGTTCCAGTCTCTATTTGCCTATTCTTAAAATAGTTCTCTATAGTTTTAATTAGATATTTGCTTATCCCTGCTTCTCTAAGTCGCTTCAAGATTATACTCCACGTTGCAGTGTTGAACGCGTTCTTAATATCTAATAAAACTATAACCGCCCATTTTTTTTTCCCTTCCCTCGCCTTATCTACCACCCATCTGACAGCGTCTATCGTTGACCTTTTTCTTCTGAATCCAAACTAAACTGTCTCTCCGCTAGAATCTCTTTCTCTTCTAATTCCTCCTCTAGTCTATTCTTTAACAGATGTTCAAATAATTTTCCGACGACACTCAGCAGGCAGATTGGTCTATACCCTTTCGGAACATCTGGTTGGCTACCGTGTTTTGGGATCAGGACTATGTTGGCAATTTTCCAGCACTCCGGAAACTCTTGTCAGGTTAATTGCTTATTCATTACACTTAATATCTCGTCTGGTATTATTTTTACCGCCTCCTTCAATGCTTCTACCGTAATACAGTCCGGTCCGGGGGAACCCTACCCTACCCTACCCTACCCTACCCTACCCTACCCTACCCTACCCTACCCTACCCTACCCTACCCTACCCTACCCTACCCTACCCTACCCTACCCTACCCTACCCTACCCTACCCTACCCTACCCTACCCTACCCTACCCTACCCTACCCTACCCTACCCTACCCTACCCTACCCTACCCTACCCTACCCTACCCTACCCTACCCTACCCTACCCTACCCTACCCTACCCTACCCTACCCTACCCTACCCTACCCTACCCTACCCTACCCTACCCTACCCTACCCTACCCTACCCTACCCTACCCTACCCTACCCTACCCTACCCTACCCTACCCTACCCTACCCTACCCTTTTTTTTTTTTTTTTTTTTTTTTTTTTTTTTTTTTTTTTTTTTTTTTTTTTTTTTTTTTACGACAGGAAAAATGCGTTTACGCACACCCCCACAGTTGGTCGGTGGGGGTAGTGTGGGGCTCAGGATTCAATACCCACTAAAAAACCTGTCGGCCCTCTGCCGTTTGGCAATCCCGGAACTATCAATTAAGACTTGTCATCGGGATTACCGGCATGTCTCTCTACATATTGGGTCTTCTCTCGTCTTCTAGTCGTCTAATGATGATTTTTCTTACTAATTCGGTGACTCTCTCCCAGTTTTCTTCGTCTTCGGTTATGACTCTTATAAAATTGTTCTTGGTCAGCTTCGTGTCTATCGCCTTCTCCAACTTCGATCTTTCCTCTACCCACATTCTGCAACTTAGAATCGCATGCTCCGGTGTGTCGAATTCACCACAGTATCGGCATTCGTCTGTCTCTCGTTTCCCTATTCTGATTAGATATGTTCCGAATGAACCATGCCCGGTCAGAAACTGTGTAACGTAATGGTCCACTTTACGGTGTTTGCAGTCCAGCCAGACTTCTATGCTGGGAATGAGTTCCTTGGTCCATTGAGCGGTGTTTGTATGGCGGTCCCAGTGCTCCTGCCACATCGTAATTGTGTGTGCCCTTTCCTCTTTCTTCACTGCTGTTCGGTTATTTTCTTCGCGTAATCTGGCCTGTATCCGGGCCCTCTCGTCTACCAGAAGCGTTATCGGAATCACGCCCGCTATAACGTTTGTGGCCTCCGCTGATGTTGTTCGGTACGCGCTGATAGTTCGTAATAATACCTTCCTTTGACAGGTCCTCAACATATCTCCGTATCTACGGGTGCGGGCTATGGTGTGCCAAACGGGCGCTCCATATAAAAGTATTGAGTGCGTTACACTGCTCATTATAAGCCTCTTACTGCTCCTCGGCCCGTTGAGATTCGGCATAAGTCTGGCTAGTGCCGCGCTCAGTTTATCCGCCTTCTTAATGGTTTCCTTGACGTGTTCATTGTACGCTAGCCGGTCATCGATGTAAATGCCAAGGCATTTACATGTACCCTACCCTACCCTACCCTACCCTACCCTACCCTACCCTACCCTACCCTACCCTACCCTACCCTACCCTACCCTACCCTACCCTACCCTACCCTACCCTACCCTACCCTACCCTACCCTACCCTACCCTACCCTACCCTACCCTACCCTACCCTACCCTACCCTACCCTACCCTACCCTACCCTACCCTACCCTACCCTACCCTACCCTACCCTACCCTACCCTACCCTACCCTACCCTACCCTACCCTACCCTACCCTTTTTTTTTTTTTTTTTTTTTTTTTTTTTTTTTTTTTTTTTTTTTTTTTTTTTTTAAGACAGGAAAAAATGCATTTACGCACGCCCGGCCTGTTGTTGTGCGGCCGGGGAGTGTGGGACTCAGGCTTCAATACCCACTAAAAAAACCTGTCTCCATCCACGCTAACCGGAACCGCTCGGATCACCATCTCTGGCACTCAACAAGCGTCTCCAGCGTTTCCTCTATCATACCATCACATTCCTTTCATCCTTCTCTTTCGCTTTCAGAATTTCCCTCACCCATTCGTGTATTACAGTCCATGCACTCTCACTCTCAATCATAACCTTGACTATGTCATCTGGCGTCATTATCCTTTCAACCTTTTTCATCACCCATTCCCTGCTCTCAGCCCATCTCACACACTCGAAGAGAGTATGCTCTGCGGTATCGCTCTTCTCGCAGTACATACATTTATCGCTATCCCGCTTCTGTATTCTATGGACATACTGCATAAAGCAGCCATGTCCAGTGAGCACTTGAGCGAGATAGAAATCCACCTGCCGATGCCTGCATTCCCACCATGGTTTGATGTCGCTAATGAGCCTTTTCGTCCACCCAGCCACTCCACTATCATGCCTCCACCTATCCTGCCACTCATCCAGAGTTCTTTCCCTTGCTACCCCCCTTGTCCAAACCTTTGTATACAAGCTCTCTCTCTCTCACTAGCAACTCAATGGGAATAATTCCGCTGATTACGTACAGTCCTTCCGTCGGCGCTGTTACGTACGAACACGAGACCCTAATCAGCATCTTCCGCTGCGTTGTTGTTATCATCTGCAGGTAACTCTTTACTTTAATCGCACTGCTCCATGCGGGGGCAGCATATAACAATACTGACTGCAGCACGTTGTTCAAGATCCTCCTTTTGTGGTTCCCTGCCCCATACGTCCTAGGCATAATTTTCGTTAGGTCTCCAACCATCCTCTCCCCCTTATCCACCATTTCCTTTATATGCCGTTTGTATGTAAGGTCTTCGTCCAGCCACACTCCTAGGTACTTCATTGCTCTCGTAGGAGCTATGGTAGCAGATCCTACTTTAAATATTGTTTGTTCCCTCTTTTCCCGACTTCCTTTCCTAAAAACCACAGCCTCCGTTTTGTCGGCCGCCAGTGCCAGTCCGTTCCTGCTCATCCACCTACTAATATTCTCAAGGGCCTCGTTAGCATTTTCCACCATCTGACGCTGGTCACAGGCCTTTACAACCAATGCCAGATCATCAGCGTAGGCAACTGTCTGGCAACCCCGTGGCAGGTCCAGCCTCAGAACCCCATCGTAGAGGACATTCCACAACATGGGCCCTAGCACTGATCCCTGCGGGACTCCTTGCGTCACCTCCATCCTCCCCATTCCCGTTTTTACAGACCTATCCTTTAGGTAATTATTTATAGTAGCAACTATATAATCGCTGACTCCGATTCTTTGTAGGTTCTCCCTAATCCTGCTCCACCTTGCCATGTTAAAAGCATTTCTCACATCCAGTAAAATTACCGATACCCATCCTCCTCTCACTTCATTTATTCTATCTATCACCCATAATACCGCATCCACCGTCGATCGCCCTTTCCTGAAACCAAACTGAGTCTCGCTTATGGCCTTACACTCTTCCAATTCATCCTCCAATCTACCTTTCAACATTCGCTCATACACCTTTCCCACTATACTTATTAGGCAGATAGGCCTATATGCCCTTTCTGCATCTACATTCGTATTCGTGCCTTTTGGAATCAACACCACCTCCGCCACTTTCCAGCACTTGGGAAATTCCTGCCTCCTTAGTAGCTCATTGAACACTCCCAGGATCGTCTCTGGCATCGCCTGCATCACCTCCCTTATCAATTCCGTACTTATCTTATCAGGACCCGGAGCCTTCCCTGCCTTGAGCTTTCCAACCGCTGCCTCCAATTCCCCCATCGTAAAGGCTGGAGCCCTGAACACGCGCTCAATATTAATGCATCCTAAATCCACTCTGATAGGAAACAGTTCCCGGACCCTTCTGTGCTTCTCCTCCTTTGGCATTATATATTGTGGCATCGATATTTTTCCCCTCACTATTTGGTATGCCTTCCCCCACGGGTCTTCCTCCACTTGTTCGCAAAGAGTCTTCCATTGGAGCCTCTTTGATTTGCGTATAGCTGCTTTGTACGCGCTCTTTTCCGCCTTATACAGTGAGTTAGCTGCTGCTTGCAAACTTTCATTTCCTTCTCTCCTCCGATTCGACCTTTTGGCTATTCTGCGCGCCTTGTTGCACCTTTCCCGTAACTCCTCTATTTCCGTATTCCACCAATATGGTTGCGCGTCCATTCTTATTCCCGTTTTCTTTGAGGCAATCTCCTGGCTTGATTTCAGGCATTTCATTAGTCTGGTGACGGTCCAATCGCCGCTGGTATCTATTAAGGCCAAAATATTCCTCACTATTTCCTTATCCAGTTCCATCCTGCCCTTCCATTCTGTATGCTTTGTTTTTGCTCCGCCCATTTCATATATGATCATTTTATGTAAGCTAAAAGATTCCTCATCCACCACGTCCCACTTGGTTATTTTTCCGGCAGTATTCGCGCTAGCTATCGTGACATCTATGTGCGTCTTGGACCTTCCTCTCTCAAAAGTTGCCTTCCCATTATTCAACACAACCATGTCTAGTGCTTCCAACCATTCTTCTATATATTTACCCCTCTCGTTACTCCTCTTTGCCCCCCATAGAATAGAGCTAGCATTCAGATCTCCCCCAATTACGCTTCTCCCTCTTTCATTCCTTACATCGGTCATTACCTCATCTATAAAATCTTTGAATTCCTTTAGTGTAACATTAGGCGAGATATAGCAATTATATACGTTTTTGTCCCGAAATCTTATTTTAACATATCCTTGTCCCACTTGGTGTGAAACAACTCCTGCGCTCCTATTCCTGCATTTAACTGCTACGTCCCCCCTTAGGTCACTGATCAGCCCCCCACCCTTAATTAGATTTTTGTTTGGTTCCTGAAAAAGTATTAGATCCACCCCATCCCTTGCCGCTTTTGCCTCCACCACATCATGCGCCGCTCTACTGCGTCCAACATTTATTTGTATTACCTTCATTACTGGTTACTTCCGCTCCTCCCAATCCGCCCATTCAGTTTGTCATACACCATTCCCCTATACGTTGGACATTTCATGCTGTCTTCTCTATGTCCTACCTTATCGCATTTCCCACAGTAGACGTTGGACATTTCATGCTGTCTTCTCTATGTCCTACCTTATCGCATTTCCCACAGTAGCTTTCATTTTTACACTCCTCCACCTTATGATCACTTTTACCGCAGTTAAAGCACACATGCTTCTTCTCTTGTCCCTTGCACTCGTTAGTTCTGTGTCCTAATTCCTGACATTTAAAACATCTAGGAATGTTAATTTTCTCCCTAATGGTCCAGCTTCCCCAGCGGCGTACTATACACCCCTTATCCACTAGGCGCCTCGCAACATCTTTATCCACCGTAACCATGGCTGTTTGGCTGCCCTTATATCCTTCTTTTAGCGACACCTTCACATCTCCTTTAAATCCCGCTCCAACCTCCCTTTCTAAGGCTTCCCTGATATCTGCATCCGTCACATCCCCCTCTATGTCCGAAATGTGTATGGCCTTTGACCTTTCTACCATTTCCACCTTGCTCTTCATGTTCTTTACTATCTCTTCCTTGAACCTTTCTGCTTCCTTTCTATTTCCTTTCACTTCCAGAAGGAGGTCTCCTTTTGCAGTTCTCTGTACGGCTTTTATACCAATTCCCAGGTCTTTCGGATTTACCTTCTGTTTCAGCGTTTTTAGTGCCTCAACATACGAGCCTTCCCCAGCCTTCACAATTATTTTTTCAGTTGCCTTCTCTTGCCTTCTACCGTACTTTCCCACTACCATGATCGAATCTACCTCCTCCTTTCGGAAAACGTACTCCAATGTTTTCTTTATGTTCTCTCTCTCGACCTCGTCATCCCCCACCACTACTAACTTCTGTGTCTTATCCCCCGTTTTCATTTCCTCCTTTAGTTCCTTAAATCTCTCTACCAACGTCACCACATCTTCTTCCAGGACCCCCGACGCCTTATATGGTACAACGTATACTGTCTTGGTCTTTTCCCTCTTAACTCCTTTAACCACTCTGGCTCTCGTATACACAATCGGCTCTACTTGACCCTCGTTTTCTCTCACGATTTCCTCTAGGTCTTCAAATTCCTTCGCACAGTCCTCCACAACTCTGCTTCCTACTGCTTTGGAGTTTACAATCATTACCGTCGACCCTTGATCCTTTAGCGCTCCCCAGGTACCTTTAACTTCCTTTACTTTCCTATACACTTCCACAGGCCAATCCTTTTTAACACATCCCTTCAGTTCCTCTACCCCCCCCGGGGCGTCCAGAACCCTTTCAATCTCCTCTCTTACCGAATTCTTACTAATCGTCTCCTGCACAACAATTGTTTTAATCCCTCCGCTCCTTTGTGCTAACCTAGCTTCCAGTGCTCCTATTCTCTTGTTTAACCTTTCCATCTGCCCTTTCGAATCCTTAATCGCCTCCCTTAGTTGTCTCTGTGTGTTAGGATTTTCTTCCAGCAATTTCATGACCTTTTCCATCGTCAGCGTCAGTCTCAGTGCCGTCCCCTTTACCTCATCCAGCTCATCTTTTTCTTCATCCTCTCTTGCCCTCTTTCCCCCCACGGAGTTCGATCTTTCCGTCCTTTCGAACAATAACCTTCGAGTAGGAGGTGGTGTCCTCGCCAAAGCTGTTTTAGCCCGAAAAATCTTTACTTCCCCTTCTTCTACATTCTCCTTCTTCTCCTCTGTCTGTTTTGTTTTATTACTTTGATTATCCATTCAATTCCCACGAGTAGGGCCGAAATGACAGTCCACCGGGGCAGTGCGCCCGTACCCCGGCAAGGCCTTGCTTCCGCCTACCCCGCACACCCTCGCCATGGTGCCGGGGGGCTGCTCGCGACTCCGTAACGTGGAGCCTTCAAATCCCTCACCGCAGTTTCCCAAGCTTAGATTACGGGTTTTCTGTCAGGGTTTTCCTTCCCTTAGCCCACTAATTCCAGTTTTTTATTTCAGGCGCCGGAAACTCGCCATAACCCATTCTCCGTTGGCTACGAGACGTACTTCCACAGCACGCCGCGCATTACCAGGGACCACCGCGAGGAGGTGGAGATAGGATTTGCCGGTTCGTCCACACAGGACTGCGGGCTCAGCGTTTTATTGTACGGTAAGTATGGGCACCTCACCGCACCTACTGAGACCCACTGGGATTACTGCGTCCCAAAACCCGGCCATTCGGTCCCCAACCCTACCCTACCCTACCCTACCCTACCCTACCCTACCCTACCCTACCCTACCCTACCCTACCCTTTTTTTTTTTTTTTTTTTTTTTTTTTTTTTTTTTTTTATAGAGGAAAATGCACTTACGCACACCCCTGCTGTTGGTCGGCAGGGGTAGTGTGGGACTCAGTCTTCTCTACCCACTAAAAACCTCTCCCCTTTGAACGGCATGCTGGAACCGCCATTTCTGGCTTCCGTCAACAATGCCAGGGGTAAACTCTGACGTTTCCTATATTGGCCTGTTTCGGTCCTCTTGTTCCTTTTTTATTGTTACTACTTCGATGTACTGTCGGATATTTTTGTAATTATTTTCGTTTTTAATCATTAAATTAATCACATTATTTGAGCTTATTTTTTCGTTTACGGTTTTTTCTATTTCTCGTCTTTCTTCTCGAAATTTGCTACATTCGAAATATACATGGTTCGGTGTATCCGTTTCGCCACAGCTATTGCATGTATCGTCTTCGGTTTTTCCTATTCTTTTGAGAAATGACTTAAAGGGCCCATGGCCAGACAAAAACTGGGTGACGTAGAAGTTCGTCAGCCTAAAGCTGCATTCGCACCATGGCTGTATCACTGGTATGAGAGTCTTTGTCCATGCCGCTTTGTCCTGTAGATTTTCCCATCTTATCTGCCATCTGGTAAGGGTCCGGGCTCTTGCCTCCTCCTTCTGCTTCTTCGTCTTGTAATTGTTTTCGTAGATCTCCGCTCTTTCGATTATTAATTCGTCGATTGGTGGGTGTCCTCCTATAACCCTACCCTACCCTACCCTACCCTACCCTACCCTACCCTACCCTACCCTACCCTACCCTACCCTACCCTACCCTACCCTACCCTACCCTACCCTACCCTACCCTACCCTACCCTACCCTACCCTACCCTACCCTACCCTACCCTACCCTACCCTACCCTACCCTACCCTACCCTACCCTACCCTACCCTACCCTACCCTACCCTACCCTACCCTACCCTACCCTACCCTACCCTACCCTACCCTACCCTACCCTACCCTACCCTACCCTACCCTACCCTACCCTACCCTACCCTACCCTACCCTACCCTACCCTACCCTACCCTACCCTACCCTACCCTACCCTACCCTACCCTACCCTACCCTACCCTACCCTACCCTACCCTACCCTACCCTACCCTACCCTACCCTACCCTACCCTACCCTACCCTACCCTACCCTACCCTACCCTACCCTACCCTACCCTACCCTACCCTACCCTACCCTACCCTACCCTACCCTACCCTACCCTACCCTACCCTACCCTACCCTACCTTACCCTACCCTACCCTACCCTACCTTACCCTACCTTACCCTACCTTACCCTACCTTACCCTACCCTACCGAGTAGAGAGGGTAGGGGAGTAGAGAGGGTAGGGGAGTAGAGAGGGTAGGGGAGTAGAGAGGGTAGGGTAGGGTAGGGGAGTAGAGAGGGTAGGGGAGTAGAGAGGGTAGGGGAGTAGAGAGGGTATGGGAGTAGAGAGGGTAGGGGAGTAGAGAGGGTAGGGGAGTAGAGAGGGTAGGGGAGTAGAGAGGGTAGGGGAGTAGAGAGGTAGGGGAGTAGAGAGGTAGGGGAGTAGAGAGGTAGGGGAGTAGAGAGGTAGGGGAGTAGAGAGGTAGGGGAGTAGAGAGGTATGGGAGTAGAGAGGTATGGGAGTAGAGAGGTATGGGAGTAGAGAGGTATGGGAGTAGAGAGGTATGGGAGTAGAGAGGTATGGGAGTAGAGAGGTAGGGGAGTAGAGGAGTAAAGAAGTAGAGGGGACTCAACTCAACTCAACTCAACTCTACTCAACTCAACTCAACTCTACTCAACTCTACTCAACTCTACTCAACTCTACTCAACTCTACTCAACTCTACTCAACTCTACTCAACTCTACTCAACTCTACTCAACTCTACTAGAGCAGAGGAATAGAGGAGCAGAAGAATAGAGGAGCAGAGGAATAGAGGAGCAGAGGAATAGAGGAGCAGAGGAATAGAGGAGCAGAGGAATAGAGGAGCAGAGGAATAGAGGAGCAGAGGAATAGAGGAGCAGAGGAATAGAGGAGCAGAGGAATAGAGGAGCAGAGGAATAGAATAGAGGAGCAGAGGAATAGAATAGAGGAGCAGAGGAATAGAGGAGTAGTGGAATAGAGGAGTAGAGGAATAGATGTGTAAAGGGGTAGATGGTATACCTCTAGTTACTTCTCACATGGATGTATCCATGCCGTCCATATCGATGTTTGCCCTTATCGTTGTCGACCGTTGTCGCCCCACGTTTCGCTTCCTTGTTGCCTTCGTTGGTTTGTATTGTTGTTGACGGACCTTGTTTGCGCTGATCGTTGCTGGTCATGTGTTGCTGTGGTGTTGGTACGGAGTTGGCGGTTGACTCCTCGGTGGGCGGAACACTGCCGATGGTATCGTTGATGGAACGCTGAAAAAAAAAATAAATAACAAGTAAATTAGATGTGGTCGAGTCGGAAGCTCAGAGAAGAATGAATTCCCAGTGGCTCGAACGTCGGTTTTTATATTGTTGCAAACAATAGATTGTTTACGATTTGGTGATTGATTGGATGCCTAATGACTATTTAATGACTGTTTGTCGTTCGTTCTAAGTTAATCCAGGTAGATTAATCCACTCATAATGGGTTTTTCCCATCTTTAATGGGCTTTACCGGGAAAATCGTTTACAATTACGCCTTTTTTGGAATTTTCGGCGGATATCTCCGAAACTACGCCAACGATTTTTTTCAAACTTTTACAACATATTCTTTGATTTATTTGCCATTTTTCCACGCAGATCGCGTTTCTTCAAAAAATCATTTCACCTGCCTTCTTCGCTTCTCCGTGAAGGCTATACGACAAGGTAACGATCCATTCGTCTACCGGAATTTGTTGATTCCTCAAATATTTCCGCAAAACATTTACGAAAATTTCTGACGAATCTGGCTGGATTATTCTTCGATGGGATGGCATTTTCCAGTCGTAGTAAAATCAATGGCATCGTCTCCATGAAGCGGATGTTGGTTTTCAGGACGGGTTGATGTTGTCGTCGAATTCATCGGTTTTGGGCTCGTCCGATTTAATGTCTTGAAGTGTCTTGAAGTTCGTACCCTCAGGAACAGTTATGAGTGAGGACTTCGGTCTCTCCTTGATGTCTTCCAAGACAAGTTGGGTGCCATGTTTCCTTGGGGTTGACTCCTCGGTGGGCGGAACACTGCCGATGGTATCGTCGATGGAACACTGAAAAAAAAAATAAATAAAAAAAATAACAACGAGTAAATTAGATGTGGACGAGTCGGAGGCTCAGAGAAGAATGAATTCCCAGTGGCTCGAGCGTCGGTTTTTATATTGTTGCAAACAATAGATTGTTTACGATTTGGTGATTGATTGGATGCCTAATGACTATTTAATGACTGTTTGTCGTTCGTTTCCAGGAAATCCAGGTAGATGCATCCACTCATAGTGGGTTTTTCCCATCCCTAATGGGCTTTACCGGGGGAAAATCGTTGTTTACAATCTTCGATATTCAACGGGTCCCCCAAAATGCATCTTTAGTTTTGCCATATGCCGTAGAAAACCGTATGCCGACGCTCGACGTCACTCGGGAGAACACCCTACCCTACCGGTAAACATATTGGTGTATACAATACCTAAAAAGATACCTAAGAATTCAGTATTCTTAGGTATAAAATTAGGTATCCGTTCCCGAAAATGTCGGCGGACGAAGTGTTGGATTATTCTTCGAAGGGATGGCATTTTTCGATCGTAGTAAAATCAATGACATCGTCTACATGGAGCGGGCGATGGTTTCCAGGATGGGTTGATGTTGCCGTCGAATTCATCGGTTTTGGGCTCGTCCGATTTGATGTCGTGGAGTTTGTACCCTCAGGAAGAGTTGTGAGTGAGGACTTCGGTCTCTCCTTGATGTCTTCCAAGACAAGTTGGGTGCCATGTTTCCTTGGGGTTGACTCCTCGGTGGGCGGAACACTGCCGATGGTATCGTCGATGGAACACTGAAAAAAAAATAAATAAATAAATAACAACAAGTAAATTAGATGTGGTCGAGTCGGAGGCTCAGAGATAAATGAATTCCCAGTGGCTCGAGCGTCGGTTTTTATGTTGTTGCAAACAATAGATTGTTTACGATTTGGTGATTGATTGGATGCCTAATGACTATTTAATGACTGTTTGTCGTTCATTCCCAGGGAATCCAGATAGATGCATCCACTCATAATGGGTTTTTCCCATCCCTAATGGGCTTTGTTGCCCTAAATGTTTTTTGTACGGCTTTATTAGCGTACGAAAAAATCGGAAAAAAATTCTATCCTACGTAACTCGACGAGATCTATCGAAATATCGAGCCGGATTTTTGTGAAAATTACGCCTTTTTTGGAATTTTCGGTCGATATCTCCGAAACTACGCCAACGATTTTTTTCAAACTTTTACCACAAATTCTTTAATTTTTTTGCCATTTTTGCACGCAAATCGCATTTCTTCAAAAAGTCATTTCACCATGTTATAGGGAAATGAAATTTTACCGGAATTAAAATTTTAAATAAATACACCCCGTTTACTCGGAAACTATAGGGTTTT
>CAKJVH030000030.1:0-20000 GCA_918026865.1 Phyllotreta striolata
ATATATATATATATATATATATATACTAGCTGACCCGGCAGACTTCGTACTGCCTCAATAGATAAAAACAAACTTTTGTATACAATAAACTTAAAATGAGCAAAAGGAATTCGTAATTAATAAACAAAAATGCTCGATGTGAATGAGGTTTTATTATTATTTTTAATTAATTACACATGATGTTTGAAATAATAAAGTTTAGTTAGAAGTAACAAAATAAAGTTTGTAGTGCAACAGTTACAATCTTAAATTTGTTTAACTTATAATGAATATAACAGCTTTATTATATCTACATTCCAAACAACCCTCTATTTATGATTGGGTTCGGGGAGATTCCAAGTCTATAGGTGTTGATTAAATAAAATTAAATTCAATTAAAATTAAATAAAAAAGTAAATTAAAATTAAATGACATTGAATAAACGTAAATAAAAACAAATAAAACTGAATAAAATCATATTAACTTAAAAACAATTAAAGCTAAAAAAAATTAAATAAAAATAATAAATAAATTAAAAAATAATAATAAAATTAAATATAGTCTAATAAAAATTAATAAAATGAAATAAAATAAAACAAAATTTTAGATGGCTATTAAAAATAACGGTCGAAGATAGAAAAGTGAAAATTTAGGGTTAATTATATATCTATATTATATGTATATATCTATATTATATATATATATTGTATATCTATAACGGGAGAAATCCCCTTACGAATAATTTACACATCCACCATTTTGGGTTGGGAAAATTTTTTGAATAGAATTAAAGATCCAAACACTAGTTCTTAGAAACGTGTTTCTCCCTCTTCAACCTCTCTGGGCTCATCAGTAAAGATGTTTATATTTTGCCCCCTTACTGATGGCCATCTAGCGGACAACGCGCGCACTCACTATCTGCTTCACTTGTTGTGCTCCAGTTCTAGAACTAATTTATTACAAGAGCATATTGACAGAATAAAAGACAATGAGGCTCTTTATTATAGTTGTGTTATAATAATACTTTATTGCCTTTTTGACAAAACATCGATAAATTAATAATAATCCAATCGTACAGCGAATATGTGATCAGGACCCTAAATTGCTGCCCTGAGACGCAATTTACTCGAAGAACGGTGACGTCATGATTATCGACTTTGAGGTCGGTTAACTCGAAGAAGGTATGAGATATTGAAATGCCTTCTTCAGATTTGGATTCGGGAGACAAAATTACATGAGTTCATTGGTGAATCGACTCACATATAGACTTGCAAATTTTCGTTGGAAATAGTTGAGTTTCTCACATAGTCATACACTTGTGGTTCTGAAAAGAACCGTTTGGTATAATTAATAGATGAAATTTTATTACTTAGAACTTGTGTATTTAGTAACAGCTTTGGTACCTTCACTGACAGCGTGTTTAGCTAATTCTCCAGGAAGTAATAAACGTACGGCGGTTTGAATTTCTCTGCTTGTAATTGTAGAACGTTTATTATAATGAGCTAAACGAGAAGCTTCAGCTGCGATTCTTTCAAAAATATCATTTACAAAACTGTTCATGATACTCATAGCCTTACTGGAAATACCGGTATCAGGATGCACTTGTTTGAGTACTTTATAAATGTAAATAGCATAGCTTTCCTTCCTCTTTCGCTTCTTTTTCTTATCGGTTTTTGAAATGTTCTTCTGGGCTTTTCCTGCTTTTTTAGCAGCTTTACCACTCGTCTTAGGAGGCATCGCAAACACAAACTTACGCTTACTCTTTGAAAATCAAAGTGAAACTAAAAAAATACTACTGTCCTTTTTTTATTTATACAAAATATACTATATCTGCTAGGTCCCTCCCACTAACACGCGTCCTGTACTCCGGATTGGTCCGAGAAATAATATAAACACAGTGATTATTTCTGATTGGTCCTAGAAATAATATAAAAATAATTGTTTTTTTTTAAGGTAAATCAGTATTCACTTGATCTTCAAGGTAGATTAACGCAAGTAGAAATCTAAAACATGTCTGGACGTGGTAAGGGAGGCAAAGTTAAGGGAAAAGCAAAGTCCCGATCAAATCGTGCTGGTTTACAATTTCCTGTAGGTCGTATTCATCGTTTATTGAGAAAAGGAAATTATGCCGAAAGAGTTGGTGCTGGAGCTCCTGTATACTTGGCAGCTGTTATGGAATATTTAGCTGCTGAAGTTTTGGAATTGGCAGGAAATGCAGCTAGAGATAACAAAAAGACCCGTATAATTCCTAGACATTTACAATTGGCCATAAGAAATGACGAGGAATTGAACAAATTACTGTCAGGAGTTACCATCGCCCAAGGTGGAGTATTGCCTAATATACAAGCAGTACTTTTACCTAAAAAGACCGAAAAAAAAGCTTAAGATATTACTTCTTTTTATACAACCCGGCCCTTTTCAGGGCCACATACCGTTTCATGTGTAAGATTTAATTGCATTAGAGATCATTGTTAGTTGGTTTAAGATGTCTTTGTATACAAAGTGAGAGGTATATCGGGTTATAATTATTATGTTGGTGCTACTACAGTAGATATACACCTAACCCAATTACCTACATATATTATGATTTTAAGTACAAAAATGCGGGTAGCGTTTTCGCCAAAATTTGTAGTGTCGAAACAAGGTCACACACCGTTTCATATTATGTAAGATTACTTTCGAGTATTCTATTAAGGATCATTGTTGGTTGCTTTAACAAGTCCTCATCTAAATTGTGTAGGTTGACTTATACATGACTGAATTTTGAATCTTTCACTTCGTAGCGAAATAGTTCCGATGCATATATTTTGAAATAGTATAAGACAGAAATCCGTTCTATTATATTTAAAAACAATTGAGAGTACCGTTCAGATACAAGTAGCCGTAACTTTGATACATTTGGCTAGAAATAAATTTAGGTATACCATGCATGAAATCAAGACAATGACTGACAATTGTTTTAAAAATTATCGGTATGGGCAATGCACGTGTATTAATTCTATACATTAGCAATACATTGTGGTTCTGAAAAGAACCGTTTTTTTAAGGATGGAAATTAATAGCAATTAACCACCAAAACCGTACAAAGTACGACCTTGTCGTTTAAGTGCATATACAACATCCATAGCAGTTACTGTTTTCCTTTTGGCGTGCTCAGTATAGGTAACGGCATCTCTAATAACGTTTTCCAAAAATACTTTCAATACACCTCGCGTTTCCTCATAGATTAAACCAGAGATACGTTTTACACCTCCGCGACGAGCTAATCTTCTTATAGCAGGCTTGGTAATACCTTGGATGTTGTCACGTAATACTTTACGGTGACGTTTAGCGCCACCTTTGCCCAAACCTTTACCACCCTTTCCACGTCCAGTCATGGTACAATCAGTTCAGTTGTCCTGGAATTACTGAATTGTATTTCGGTCTTCTTCACGTTTAAATATCCCTACTTTAAAATTATTGACACACCTCCAAATCGAAAAACGACCAATCAAAATTAAGATTTACCCCCAAATATACTATATATAAATACGAATATAAACGCAGACAGTATACGCACGCGGAATAATGGCACGTACAAAGCAAACAGCCCGAAAATCCACTGGTGGTAAAGCACCACGCAAACAGTTGGCAACTAAAGCTGCTCGCAAGAGTGCACCTGCTACTGGAGGAGTCAAAAAACCTCATCGTTACAGGCCAGGTACCGTAGCCCTTCGTGAAATTAGACGTTACCAGAAAAGTACTGAGCTACTTATCAGAAAACTACCTTTCCAACGTCTTGTCCGTGAAATAGCTCAAGATTTTAAGACAGACTTACGTTTTCAGAGTTCGGCAGTTATGGCTTTACAGGAAGCGAGTGAAGCATATTTGGTAGGTTTATTCGAAGATACCAACTTATGCGCTATTCATGCTAAGAGAGTGACTATTATGCCTAAAGACATTCAGTTGGCCAGAAGAATCAGAGGAGAAAGGGCATAAAGAAATAGAAGACATTAAAAAACGGTTCTTTTCAGAACCACAATTTCATGACTACTATGTAAGAGATATTTTTATTAAAATATTATGCAGATATTTCGTAGGCATTTTTTATGTCACAAGATATGCCATTTTTTTAACTATTTGCATAGTTTACATTATAATTTCGCGTGTTTTTGCGTTTCAAAAAACCTCTACTGTATCTATAATTGGAAGTTTTAGAAAGATGCGAATGTTCAACATTAAAATAAATCAAATAATATTCAAGACGAGAGGAGCTTATTGGAAAAAATTATGTCTGTTTCATCGTAGTAGTATTGAATGATTTAAAAAAGAGGATGAGACTATTTGTAATAGCCAATGCATTAAACGTGATGGACATTGAATTAATTTAATTCTAGGGAGTAAAAGATAAGTGGATTGTTACATTAATACTACGGTTAAATATGGAAATTTAATTAAAATGACAGGACAATAAACATACATAGTTACTAAAACTTATTGTATAATTGTTATTTCTTATTATTTTAAACTAGTTGTCTCGTAGGCTAATAAAGGACTATATAAAATAAAAAAAGTGTTTGATAATGGATAATGATAAAGGAATTTTTCTCATTTTGTACCAATTCTTAACTCTAATTTAAACACTACAAATCTGGAACTATCCTTAACATATGAAACATCGTTGTTGTCGATTACCTACAACAAGGGTAGACATGCCTAGTTATATACGTATTTAACTCGTACATCGTTGATGTTTGCATTGTTTCATGCGGTGATTGCAAAAGTAGATAGTTGAAAATTTGTTAAAATAGTCTATTTGATATATCTTCCTCATATATTGTTTAAATATTGAAAGGTAAAAGGCCAACAACTGGTCAGAAAGAACGTACCTAGTTTTTTGAGTATTTCTAGCAAGCTTGGGTTACCAGTTTTTTTATTCCTTTTCTATTTTCTATATTATTTAAAGAAGGTTTAAACAATTTTTTACAGTTTTTTATTTATATGTCTTTTTATAAATAAAAAAATACCCTAAAAATGAAGTTAAAACACACACACATCTGGAATATTTGACTTTCTCGATTTTCTACTTATCTACAGTTCAGTTTACCGTCCGACCGATAGTGTTTAAAAATGCTCGAAATTTTTGTAAGAGCTTAGTTTTCGCTCTTCAGCCAGTGAATCGACACATACTGCATATTAACTTACGATTTTTTTATATCTCCCAACGCAATGGCAGATACAGAAAACCAATCATCAGCTGCTTCGGCTACGTCGGCTTCTGGTACGCCACAAACATCTTCACCATCCAAAAAGGAAAAGAAGGCAAAAAATCCACGGGCAAAACCTTCCCATCCGCCAACATCTGAAATGGTGAACAATGCTATCAAAGGTCTCAAAGAAAGAGGTGGTTCTTCTCTTCAAGCTATCAAGAAATATATCGCTGCAAATTACAAGGTAGATGCGGAAAAAGTTGCTCCGTTCATCAAAAAATATTTAAAAGCTGCAGTTGCTACTGGATCGTTGGTGCAGACAAAAGGAAAAGGAGCGTCAGGATCTTTCAAGTTAGCGTCGACCTCCTCGTCGTCTTCTGGATCTGCCAAGCCTAGTTCAGGAGAAAAAAAGAAAGCTGGAGGAGCAGCTAAACCGAAGAAAACTGCCGCCGCTACCAAACGTTCTGCTACCGGTGAAAAGGCAAAATCTGTAAAGAAAGTGACTAAGGCTAAAAAAGCCGCATCAAAGGCAGAGAAAAAGCCAGCCAAGGCGAAAAAAGTTGAAAAGAAGTCAGCACCTAAAACTGCGTCTTCATCCGTAGTTCCGGCTTCCGCAGAGGTTAAAGCAAAAACACCAACCAAGGCGAAGAAATCAAATAAAGGAAGTCCAACCAAAAAACCAAAGGCACCCAAGCCGAAAACAGCCAAGGCTGCAGCAAGTTCACCAAAAGCTAGAAAGGCTGCTCCTAAGAAGAAGAAGTAATGGGACTAATGAATATCTTCGAATTATTAAAAACAAATGGCCCTTTTCAGGGCCACAATTTACATCTGCCTATGTAAGAAACTTCATATCCCCATTCAAAAGCAAATTTTTATATAATGACTAAATCAATCCGATAGATTTCGTATACTTTTAACGACTATTTGAAATTCTCTCTCATTATTTTCTATTTTCCGGTTATCTTGGTTTTTTTGTCAAACCTATTAGACGTTTTATTTGGTTATTTTTTAATAAATAACTCATTAAAACAGCAAATAAAACAAAATCAAAACTAGAGGGAAGGAAATATGCCTGTTCTTAATTGATTAAATTCCATATTTCGAAACTTTAGAAAAAATTGAAAGCATTGAACCGTGCTCTTGGAATAAGCCACTTATCTTTTACTCTCTATGTTACACAAATAATGTGATCGAAATATCTGTACTGCATATCAATAAAAATATTAACGGTTCTTACATAAGTCACAAAATTGTGGTTCTGAAAAGAACCGTTTGTTATAATTAATAGATGAAGCGTTCTGATTACTTAGAACTTGTGTATTTGGCTTCACTGCTCTACCTATCTAATACACTTTACAGAATTAAAATCGGATTATTTAAAGGGCGCCAGCAATGTTTTAAATTGATAAACAAATAGCTTTGTTTAATAATAACAAATTGCAAATTTTCGTTGGAAATAGTTGAGTATCTCACATAGTCATACATTTGTGGTTCTGAAAAGAACCGTTTGTTATAATTAATAGATGAAGCGTTCTGATTACTTAGAACTTGTGTATTTAGTAACAGCTTTGGTACCTTCACTGACAGCGTGTTTAGCTAATTCTCCAGGAAGTAATAAACGTACTGCGGTTTGAATTTCTCTGCTTGTAATTGTAGAACGTTTATTATAATGAGCTAAACGGGAAGCTTCAGCAGCGATTCTTTCAAAAATATCATTTACAAAACTGTTCATGATACTCATAGCCTTACTGGAAATACCGGTATCAGGATGCACTTGTTTGAGTACTTTATAAATGTAAATAGCATAACTTTCCTTCCTCTTTCGCTTCTTTTTCTTATCGGTTTTTGAAATGTTCTTCTGGGCTTTCCCTGCTTTTTTAGCAGCTTTACCACTCGTCTTAGGAGGCATCGCAAAAACAAAATGACGCTTACTCTTTGAAAATCAAAGTGAAACTAAAAAATGATAGTGCAGATATATTATATTCATACAAAATATAGTATATCTGCTAGGTCCCTCCCCCTAGCACGCGTCCTGTACTCCGGATTGGTCCGAGAAATAATATAAACACACTGCTTATTTCCGATTGGTCCTAGAAATAGTATAAAAATCGTTGTTTTTTTAGAGGTATATCAGTATTCGCTTGATCTTCAAGGTAGAACAACGCAAGTAGAAATCTAAAACATGTCTGGACGTGGCAAGGGAGGCAAAGTAAAGGGAAAAGCAAAGTCCCGATCAAATCGTGCTGGTTTACAATTTCCTGTAGGTCGTATTCATCGTTTATTGAGAAAAGGAAATTATGCCGAAAGAGTTGGTGCTGGAGCTCCTGTATACTTGGCAGCTGTTATGGAATATTTAGCTGCTGAAGTTTTGGAATTGGCAGGAAATGCAGCTAGAGATAACAAGAAGACCCGTATAATTCCTAGACATTTACAATTGGCCATAAGAAATGACGAGGAATTGAACAAATTACTGTCAGGAGTTACCATCGCCCAAGGTGGAGTATTGCCTAATATACAAGCAGTACTGTTACCTAAAAAAACTGAAAAGAAAGCTTAAGAGTTAGTATTCCTTTTTATCCAACCCGGCCCTTTTCAGGGCCACACGTCGTTTCGTATGTGAGAATGATTTCAAGTTTCTTTTAGGTATCATTGCTTTAGTTGTTTTCAGATGTCTTTTTTTACATTGTCATAGATCGTAATTTTTCTGTTGGTGCACTGCTGTTGTGCAGTAGATATGGCGTATTCCACGAATATACGACTGTTTTGGATTATCGCGACGACGAATATTTTAACTAGTTTTGGTGGGAACTAAGCCAAAATTTTACTAAAAAATGATTTTATTAACGTTTCGACGAATATTTTAGTGTGTAACATAAGACGTACGAAAGTATTTTGCTCTAATAATTACTCCAATAAACAACAATATAATTTGCAATTTACTTTCGTCCTTCATATTTTGCACAGTACAATATTCGTTGTCGCGATAATCCAAGAGAGTCGTCTAAATAGAATTTTTTAAATTCGGGTGGCACCTTCGCCAAAATTTACACTGCTGAAATCGGAAATTATTTCCAATCGGACTTCTTTTTGTCTGCAGTTAACGGTTATAATGCACAAATATAAGACAATATAGATTAATAAAATATGAGACAATGCATGCATATTCATGAACTACCCTCCGTTAATGTATCGTACCTTAAAATTTACCTGCTTGCACAATCACAAAACGAACTTTAATGAAATATACTTTCTGTTTTTATGTCTACATTCTATACATTAGCAATAAATTGTGGTTCTGAAAAGAACCGTTGTTTGAAGATAAAAGTGTTAGTGGTATAAATTAACCTCCAAAACCGTACAAAGTACGACCTTGTCGTTTAAGTGCATATACAACATCCATAGCAGTTACTGTTTTCCTTTTGGCGTGCTCAGTATAGGTAACGGCATCTCTAATAACGTTTTCCAAAAATACTTTCAATACACCTCGTGTTTCCTCATAGATTAAACCAGAGATACGTTTTACACCTCCGCGACGAGCTAATCTTCTTATAGCAGGCTTGGTAATACCTTGGATGTTGTCACGTAATACTTTACGGTGACGTTTAGCACCACCTTTTCCCAAACCTTTACCACCCTTTCCACGTCCAGTCATTTTTACGGTAAAATCACTTCCGAAGTTCTGGAATTACTAAACTGATGCTAATAAAAAAAATAAAATAAAATAAAATAAAAAATAAAAAAATAAAAACGTTTATTGCCTTAATAAAATTTATAATTCATTATCTTAAGATATTTCATTTTCTTCTTTTAAGTGTTCCGCTGGTGCACCACTTCCTTTGTCCTCCATCCTTTCGGCGTTGATTCTTCACTTGTTGTTTCCTGGACTTCTTCTTCTGTAGGTACTTTTTCTGGCATCGTACCTACTTTCCTGACCGGTTTGCAACCACCTGGCTATTGTCTGATCATATAATCGATCAGACGATGTTTTTCACGAAACATCCTCTGGGCCCTGTTATTCTCGAGGATGTTCCTGGTCTTTAGGAGTCTTCTTGTGGCCTGGTGGAAGAAGTACTGTGTCCTTTTCTCAGCCACCTCCCTCAGTGGTGTGTACTGGAGCCTTTCTTGGATGGTTGCATTCGTCACCCGGTCCTGCCATGCTGTGCCGTCGATTATTCTGTAGCATGACGTTTCTGTCGCTTCGAGTTTCTTCCAGTTGCTGTTGGCGGTTGAACTCCATATTGGGACTGCATAAAGCATTGTCGACCTGACGTATGCTTGATATAGTTGAATCTTCTTCTTCTTCGTTAGTGGAGATGACCTGAAAATGTAAGGCAGAATTAGTTTTTTACTAATTGTGGCTCTCTTCTTAATTTGCTTTGTATGCAGATGGAAGTTCATTTTTCTGTCTAGATGGACTCCTAGGTACTTCACTGAGGGCGTGGCTGGTATAACGTTTCCTCTCATCGTCAGTTCTGCCGCTGGTGGGTTGGGTTGCTGCGTAAAGATGGTGAACTGTGTCTTCTCCGCGTTTATCTTGATTTTCCATTTATCCGTGAATTCTGCAATCCTCTCTAGGTGGCCTTCTAATGTTTGGATGATTCTTCTGTCCTGTTTGCCTGAAGTGTAGATTGCTGTGTCATCTGCATACAAAGCTGTACTGGTTCTTGCGTCTGTTGGTAAATCTGAAACAAAAATGTTATACAAAACGGGAGATAAAATACTGCCTTGTGGCATCCCTTCTTGAATTTGTTGTATCCTGGACATCTTTTTGTCAGCTGAAACATGAAAAGTTCTATTAGTTAAATATGTGTCACAAATATTAACTATATAATGAGGTAATCTAGCCTTGTCCATTTTAAAGATGAGTGCTTTCTTCCATACTGTGTCATATGCCTTTTCTATGTCCAGTATTGCCATCCCTGTTTTCTGTTTTCTGTTGAACCTGATTTTGGTGTCGCTGACAACTCTTGCGAGTTGTAGTTCGCAGTTTCTTCCTTTTCTGAATCCGAATTGGTCATCTTGGATGATGTTTCTTCTTTCAGCGTGTTTGATGAGCCTCTTGAATATGATTTTTTCCAGGATTTTTCCTAAGGGTTCCAGCAGTGATATTGGTCTGTAGCTTTCTGGTCTTCTTCCATCTTTTCTTGGCTTCAGGAGAGGTATCGTCTTTGAGTGTTTCCAGTTGTTTGGGAAATGAGCTTTCTCAAGGCAATACTTGAAAATGTAGTACAGTTGTACTATCATTTTCTTCGGTAGTTCCTTGAGGACGATGTTGTGGATGTCTTCCTGTCCTGGAGCTCTGGATCCTTTGAGTTTCTTGATGATCCTGTGGACTTCTGATGGGTGTAGATGGTCTTCTTCTTCTATCACGAATTGATTTCTTTCTGAAATCCTGTTGTAGGCCCTGTTTACTTCGTTTATGGTCTGCTGGTCCGACATGTGTTGATTTTGCCTGTGTGTGGCTTCCAGTTTTCTTGCAATTGCATCTGCTTTTCTTTGGGCCTCGTAGTGTGTTCCTTCCTCGTCCGTGATAGGTGGCATTTTCTGTTTTCCTCTTTTTCTGGCCTTCATCATTTTCCAGACGTTTCCTTGATTTTCTTCGGCTTTTCTGATGATGTTGTGCCATTTGTTCTCGTTGATGCTGGTCAGTCTTGTCCTTATTTCTGCTGACAGTTCGTCGCTGTAGTCCTTGTAGTCTTGTCTTCTTGTCCTTTGGTAAGCCCTTCTTGCGTTGTTTCTGTCTCTGATTAGGTCCTTGACTTCATTTGGAATGATGAGTCCTTTGTTGTTTGTCTTCTCTCTTGGGATGTTGTCCTTCATAGCTTGTTGTATTTTCCTGGTGATTTCTTCTATTTTTCTTTCTATTTCTTCTGTTGTTTCAAATTCTCTTCTCATCTGGAATTGATTGATTTGTCTTCTGAAGTTTGGCCAGTTTGCTTCTTTCCATTTCCATCGTTCTTCTGGTTCAACAGTAGGGAGGTCTGTTCTTGACGTCGTGGTGCCTGTTACTGGTTTGTGGTCAGAACTGCATTCAAAATGAGTTCTGACGTCTTCTACGATGATGTTCTTCGTGATGAATAAGTCCAGTGTGTTGTTGCGTTGTCCTCTTATTGGATTTATCCTAGTGGGTTCGTCAGGTGCGAACAACATTTTTTCTCTGTCTTCGCAGTATCTGAAAAGTTGTTCACCTTCTCTGTCCGTGTCATGGCATCCCCAGTTGATGTGGTGGCAGTTGAAATCTCCAGCTATGACTACTGTCTCTTCTGTGTTGAACATTTCTTCTATTTCACCTAAGTCTAGGTCTACTCTGAAGGGCCTGTAAACTGAAAAAATATTAATGTTTCCTATTTTGATTCCAATATTTTCGAAATTTTCAGTTTCGACGTCTACTTGGTTCCATACGATGTGATTTTTCACGTAGATGGCCACGCCTCTGTGGGTGTTTCTTCCGATTCCCTCGTAGTTAGTTATCCTCGGTAGTTGTGTTGTAGTTTGAAATCTCGTTTCGGACAGGCATATGACATCAGGTTGAAGACGGATCACCATTTCCCTTAATTCGTTTGTTCTTAGCCTTAGGGAGGCTATGTTGAATTGTAGAATTTTTAACTTCTTATTTGTCATTGTAGAGAGCTTCGTATCTTGCTAAGATCTCTCCTCTTGTCCTAAGATCTGTGTGTCTTCTTAATTCATCTCTAAGTTCCTTTAGAAGTTGAATTGTCCTGTCGTAATTGCATAGTTCGTTGATCTCCTGCCATAATTCCTTTATTTCTTCTTGCTTTTGTTGATTAGATGCCTGTCGTGGTTGATAGGAGTTTTTAGCGGTTTGTGCGTATGACATACCGCTAGAAACGTTCCTGTACGTCGATGGGTGTACTGGTCTGCTTGGAGGAGCTGCCTGACGATGTTGTTGGTTTCTGAGATTCTTCTGAGCCTGAAAATCAAGATATTGGATATGTTTAATACACATTTGATAGTTAGATGTGTGGTTTTCACCACAGTTACAACATTTAACATTGTTGACTTTTCCTTTTGGTAAAGGGCAGTCTCTTGTGCTGTGGTTTGATGCACATTTCATGCATCTAGCTGGTTTAAAGCAGTTTCGGGCACTATGTCCAAAATCCTGACAGTTGTAACACTGTGTTGCTCTTTGTGGACGGCTGTATGTATCCCACCTAACTCTGATGTTCTGAACTCCAGTGATCTTCTTTATGTCCTTCAGGTCTTGAGACTTAGGTACCTGCACGAGGTAAGTACTTCCGTCTAAGCCACTTTTAGGTTTTAGTGCTGTTATCTTCGCTTCGATTCCAGCGTCTCTCATTTCTTGTGTAACTTCGTTCAGGTCCATCCTAGGTGCTGCTCGCATAATGATCTTTTTCGTGATAACTTCTTTTTGCGAGAAGGTATGGAATCCTAAATTCTCCTTAACTAGGTTCTCTTTAACCTTGTTAAAATCGTCCATACTTGTAGTAAAGACTCTTGTACCGCTCTTACCCGCAGGGGCAATAGAAAAGTTCTTATGCCCTAGCAAAGCAGTTAAGTTCTTTACTAAGTTGGTATAGTGTCCTATACCATTCTGAAGGACGATAGGAGGAATTCTTGTCTTCTTTTCTTGCTGTGTTGGATTTTCGTTGCCTGAGTTTTGAAGATCAGGACGCTTGAATATTTCGAACACGTTGCTTGTCGGTATACCGGATGAAGTTCCTGCTCTACCGCGTGCGTCGATAATATTTTCGCTTCCTGATTTCTTCGAAACTTTTGCCATCTGGAATCCGTCTTGGTCCATGACTTCAATGTTTGAGGTTGCCATTTCTTCTTTAGGGTCCTTCTTTTCTTCTGTAACTTGTTTTTTGGTTGTTTCCTGTGTTTTCGTTCTTGAAAGTGTACCTCTATTCGAGGTTGTCCTGTAGTTTTTGAATTTGTTAACTAAATCCTTAGTTAAGCTTGTTCTTTTCGTATTAGCAATGCTAGTACATTTGATTATTCTGCACGACCGTTTAAATGGTTTAGCAGAAGGAATTTGGTTAGTCTTGACAAAGACTAATTCATTGATTTGGGGCACGGATTTCTCCGATTCCTGAATTTTTTCTAATTTTGCCGTATTTTCCAAACCGCTCGGTCTACCGTCCGATCGGCCAGATATACACCAAAACTTAGAAGAAAATAGCTCAGTCTAGTTCGCAAGCGAATAGAGTGACAAGGTTAGAATGTTCAGAATAGTACGTGTTTCCAGTACGAGTCGTCACAGTCTAGTAAACTGATGCTGACACCTTCTATACTTTTATACTCCTAGTTTCAATCACAGACACGCCTCCAGAGATCCTCCCATCCCTTACGCCTGTATATATATATATATATATATTGGCAAGTGTTTAGAGTCGCAGTTAGTATACGCACACGGAAATAATGGCACGTACAAAGCAAACAGCCCGAAAATCCACTGGTGGTAAAGCACCACGTAAACAGTTAGCAACCAAAGCTGCTCGTAAGAGTGCACCTGCAACTGGAGGAGTTAAAAAACCTCATCGTTACAGGCCAGGTACAGTAGCTCTTCGTGAAATTAGACGTTACCAGAAAAGTACTGAGCTACTTATCAGAAAACTACCTTTTCAACGTCTTGTCCGTGAAATCGCACAAGATTTTAAAACAGATTTACGTTTTCAGAGTTCGGCAGTGATGGCTTTACAAGAAGCAAGTGAAGCATATTTGGTAGGTTTATTTGAAGATACCAATTTATGCGCTATTCACGCTAAAAGAGTCACTATCATGCCTAAGGACATCCAGCTGGCTAGAAGAATCAGAGGAGAAAGGGCATAAACAAAACGAAAAAACATTTACAAAACGGTTCTTTTCAGAACCACATATATCTGCTGGTGTAAGAGTTCATTTAAGAGCACTCTACTCGCATCTCCTTACTATAACCTTTGCTAGTACAATGGCCTATTCTCCGATAATCAGCCCAGACTATTGTAACATTTATTACGTGTTTAATTTTTTTTGAATTATCTATCCTTAAAAAGAGAGCTCATTATCGAATGTTAATTTGGTTCTACCAATATTTTTAAAAATAAAAGCAGCATCTTGAGTTAAATATGGATGGGCATAAAAAGTACACCCTTGGCAAAACTTGTTACTAAAGGTTTCTATATAATTTCTCGTTGGTAGGAAGATAATCCATATAATTATCGATGTATAATTACATAATTACTGGCCAATGAGGAGGCTGAAAGAAAGAATATAGGGAAAATCGACAAATCTGAATTACTGGTATGTTAATTTTGATGTACATTGTAATTTTGTTAAGGTTTGTAAATTGTTTATATTAATATTTTAGAAGATGCTGTGTTTATTAAGCATAAGATTCTTAAGTTTAATCCATTTTCAACAACTCTCAATAAATATATTAGCAATATATATATAAGATTTACATATACTTTTGATTCATTTATAATCGGCAACGGCCATACCACACTGAATATACCGGTTCTCGTCCGATCACCGAAGTCAAGCAGTGTCGGGTGCGGTTAGTACTTGGATGGGTGACCGCTTGGGAACACCGCATGTTGTTGCCTTCCTTTTTTTTAATATTTCAATACAGTTAATACTTAGCATTTGGAAAAATCGAGAACTTTTTGATATTTACATTTTAGTAGACTAGTAATTTTAACGTATATGATCTAAAATTACATTAAGAAAATTATAAATAAATTAGTGACGGATAATAATATAATTCGGTACAATTATAACCGCTTAAGATCCGTAAAAAATTTTTATTGATTTCAAAATTCCGTAAATTTAACAAAATTCCAATTTGAGTCCAAATTTTTGATGAAATGTGGCCTTTCCGCAGTTGCTTTTCCCTGGAATATTTGTATAAACTCTAAAAAACGTAGATGTTTTACAAAATACATTTTGCATAATAAATTTGCAATCTAAATGTTTTTAAAAAAGTACAAATTTTTTAAAATCTTTCTGAACAAAAAGTAGACCATTTAGAAGTTGGCTAAATTTTTTACATACAGAGTGAGTTTTACGTATGGAAACACTCAATTATCTCAAAAACTGCTTAAACGATTTTTATAGGTTTTGGTAAGTATGGGTTTTTAAATGCGGCCGATAATATAGTGCTAATTACATTGTTGTCATATTTTCCGTTTTTCTGTGAATCTAATGAACTTTCTTATTTCAAATGGAACACCCTGTAAATTTTTTGTGTTTTGAAGTCACCAAGAAATCCTGATAATTTTTCATGTTATATTCCCTATACCTAAATACCATAATTTCTGAGTTATTGCTACATTTATTAAAAAAAAATTTAACAACTTATAAAAATCAATTTTTTTGACCCGTGTACACTCTTTTAGGTTGTTTGAATCATGGGGAACAAAAAAGATATTTTATAATTTTCCTCTAAAATTAATCGTTTCTGAGTTATAAACAATTTAAAACTGAAAAAAATCGAATAACGACGATATTCAAGGTTCAAGAGCACAAATAAACAATCTTATTTTTGAAACTGCGAAGTACCAAATTCAACATCAATCCTTATTTTATCAGATACCGATAAGTAATTTAAGGTTGTTTCATTTTAAAATATTTAATTGTAAATGTTAATGAAGCCCGATCGCCCGTCCTCTCATATGCACTTCATTAAATATTAAAAATCAATGTTTTACAATAAAAAGAGACAAAAAATCTTATGCCAAGCTATCAGAAGAAGAGTTGGGCTTACATTTAGGTACTTTATAATTTCAAAAATTATATTTTTTACTTGGGGTTTAGAAACCTTAAAAATCGTCATTATTCCATTTTTTTCAGTTTTAAATTGTTGATTACCCGAAAACTATTAATTTTAGAGAAAAATTACAAAAGACCTTTTTTGTTCCCAATGATCCAAAGAACCTAAAATAATATCCTTCTGGTCCGAGAAAATAGATTTAAATTTTTAAAAAGATTTTTTTTAAAATAAATGTAGCAATAACTCCGAAATTATGGCATTTAGGTATAGGGAATATAACATGAAAAATATTCAGCATTTCTTAAGGACTTTAAAACGCAAAAAATATATAGGATGTTCCATTTAAAATAAGAAAGTTTGTTAGATTTGCAGAAATACAGAAGATCTGACAACAATGTAATTAGCACTATAATATCGAACGCATTAGAAAATCCCTACCTATCAAAATTTATAAAAATCGTGCAAGCCGTTTTCGAGATAATTGAGTGTTTCCATACATCAAACTCACTCTGTATAAAGAGGTGCTCTGCCTATCTAATACACTTTACAGAATTAAAATCGGATTATTAAGGGGCAATATTTTAAATTTATAAACAATTTTTTGGCTTATAAACAAATAGCTTTGTTTAATACTAAAAAAATTAATTTTTAGCAATGCAAATAATTAAAACCGGTATAATTTGACTTAAACTTTCAAATGATGTGAGCAGAATTGCTATTTTATTTTTTAATCAAACGTTATTCGCGTTCCAAAATTGCAGATTCTCGATTTTTTGAAAGTTCCACCGCGTTTATCTCGAAAACTATGCATTCTACGAAAAAACTTGTAAGACCATTTTTTGCTTAGAATTACCCAAGAAATACAAAAAAATGTTTTATTTTGCGAAAAATATATTTAATGTAATTCCTCAAATTCTTTGTTTATAACAATCTTATCGACATCCGGATCAACTGTTACCCAAAAAATTCGTGCTCTACGGGTCAAAATTAATAAAAAAAAAACTTGGATAAGTCCATCTAAATAAAGGAGCCCGTAGCGCCCCCTCCTGGCCACAGCAGAAATTTGTTTATAACTTTAAAACATTGCTGAAGCTGCTTAAATAATCCGATTTCAATTCTGTAAAGTGCATTAGATAGGTGGAGTACTTCTTTATACGTAAAAAAAATGACAAATCTTTGTATGTTCTAGTTTTTGTTGTGCAAGATTTTAAAACATTTTAATTTTTTTAAAAAAGTTGAGATTGCAAAATTATTATGCAAAATCTAGTAAGTCAATTTTAATGAAATTTGGTGTACAGTTTTAGCACATTACAAAAATTTTCTAAGCGAATTAGGAAGATTCCCGGTGTAACCTAAGTGATGGAAAATCATTGAATAAGGACATGCTTGTTTTGTCCCCTTATTTTATATTTATTGCTATTTATTTTGAAGCAAGGGTGATAAATTAAGACATTTTTAACCAATCGCATCTGATGGAAAATTTAATTATCTTTGTTTTGTTCCTGTAGGACTTTGTTCTAAAATGAATAAAAAAAGTAGAAAAAAAAGGCAATTTTTTGAAATTTTTAAATATTTTATTTTTTTTATTAATGTTCCCGGCATATTTGAGAAGGAGCATAAATAAATTATTATTAACGAAGTTATCACCAAACTTTATCCGCAAAAATCTGAATGCCACATCTCACATGCACCTAAAAAAACAGATCCTTACTGGTCTAATTTTAGAAGACTAGTTGTCAGTTGATGTTTTTTTAACGTATTATATGATCTAATATTATATTAAGAAAATTATAAATAAATTAGTGATGTCTAATAATATAATTCGGTAGAACTTCTTAATTCCTTTCTTACATAAAATATGCCGCTCGTTCTTCTGCGCGCTTAAGAGCCGTAAAAATTTTTTATTGATTTGAAAATTCCGTAGATTTAAAAAAATCCAATTTGAGTGCAAATTTTTGATGAAATTTGGCCTTTCCGCAGTTGCTTTTCTCTGAAATAATTGTATAAACTCTAAAAAACGTAGATGTTCTACAAAATATTTATAGAAAAATTTTTTGATGGACAATAGCCTTTGATTTTATGGTTCTGTATTTTGGTAAAATTTTAAAAGTATTAAAAAGAGTAAACTGACGGACGGACCTATTGAGACAGAGAGCGAAGTATTCTTGCTCCAGTTTTTTGCGAAAAATTTGATTATTATACCAGAGATACACGCCTTCGCCAAAATTTTGATTATTATACCAGAGATACGCCTCCACCAAAATTTTGATTATACCAGATATCCGCCTCCGCCAAAATTTTGATTATTATACCAGATATCCGCCTCCGCCAAATATTTGATTATTATACAAGACATGGTCCTTCGGCAAGATTTTGAAATATTTTTTGTACATTAAAAATAGTAATCGTAAAGTTAAAAATTTCATTTTTTCACGGATTTTAGTACAATTTTCGCTCGTTCTTCTCGTGTGCTTGGTATCGTCACAGGATGTCCCTAAGGCCTCGTTTTACTATTTCGGAAACTAATTGAGCTAGAGAAAAGATATATATACCGTTGGATAGAGAATTCAGCAAGGAATCTATCAAGGCCTATTTCTTTACATTTTTTAATTTATTCTGCGCAGTGTTCATCGATATAGTTACATTTTAGGAAGTATATTAATAAAGGAATCTATCAAGCCAAATTTCAAAATTTTTCGATCAAATTTAGAGTGATTAAAAAAATAAAAACCCATTTTTGGGCCTATTTCTTTACATTTTTTAATTTATTCTGCGCAGTGTTCATCGATATAGTTACATTTTAGGAAGTATATTAATAAAGGAATCTATCAAGCCAAATTTCAAAATTTTTCGATCAAATTTAGAGTGATTAAAAAAATAAAAACCCATTTTTGGGCCTATTTCTTTACATTTTTTAATTTATTCTGCGCAGTGTTCATCGATATAGTTACATTTTAGGAAGTATATTAATAAAGGAATCTATCAAGCCAAATTTCAAAATTTTTCGATCAAATTTAGAGTGATTAAAAAAATAAAAACCCATTTTTGGGCCTATTTCTTTACATTTTTTAATTTATTCTGCGCAGTGTTCATCGATATAGTTACATTTTAGGAAGTATATTAATAAAGGAATCTATCAAGCCAAATTTCAAAATTTTTCGATCAAATTTAGAGTGATTAAAAAAATAAAAACCCATTTTTGGGCCTATTTCTTTACATTTTTTAATTTATTCTGCGCAGTGTTCATCGATATAGTTACATTTTAGGAAGTATATTAATAAAGGAATCTATCAAGCCAAATTTCAAAATTTTTCGATCAAATTTAGAGTGATTAAAAAAATAAAAACCCATTTTTGGGCCTATTTCTTTACATTTTTTAATTTATTCTGCGCAGTGTTCATCGATATAGTTACATTTTAGGAAGTATATTAATAAAGGAATCTATCAAGCCAAATTTCAAAATTTTTCGATCAAATTTAGAGTGATTAAAAAAATAAAAACCCATTTTTGGGCCTATTTCTTTACATTTTTTAATTTATTCTGCGCAGTGTTCATCGATATAGTTACATTTTAGGAAGTATATTAATAAAGGAATCTATCAAGCCAAATTTCAAAATTTTTCGATCAAATTTAGAGTGATTAAAAAAATAAAAACCCATTTTTGGGCCTATTTCTTTACATTTTTTAATTTATTCTGCGCAGTGTTCATCGATATAGTTACATTTTAGGAAGTATATTAATAAAGGAATCTATCAAGCCAAATTTCAAAATTTTTCGATCAAATTTAGAGTGATTAAAAAAATAAAAACCCATTTTTGGGCCTATTTCTTTACATTTTTTAATTTATTCTGCGCAGTGTTCATCGATATAGTTACATTTTAGGAAGTATATTAATAAAGGAATCTATCAAGCCAAATTTCAAAATTTTTCGATCAAATTTAGAGTGATTAAAAAAATAAAAACCCATTTTTGGGCCTATTTCTTTACATTTTTTAATTTATTCTGCGCAGTGTTCATCGATATAGTTACATTTTAGGAAGTATATTAATAAAGGAATCTATCAAGCCAAATTTCAAAATTTTTCGATCAAATTTAGA
>CAKJVH030000030.1:25000-32901 GCA_918026865.1 Phyllotreta striolata
TTCGAGAACACCGTAACCAACAGTCGTTCTGGGATAGAATCGGCACCAGGTCCGATCGCCATCAAACACAGAACGTGCTTGCTACGGGCCGAACGCTAACTGAAGTAGCGGCCCTGCGCCATTAGTATACCGTCGAGCGAGTCTGTCGGAACATCAAGGGTCCGCATAATTAAAAATTACGCGGGCTCCACCTCGAGTCTTAGACAGACACCCAACGGATCGCGACGTCCTACTAGAGGAAAAGTGCACGCGTTCGACATCGACACGAAGAATATAAGAAGCGGACGACGCCGAAACGCTATCCGTCATACAAACATCCAACTTCGACAGTCGAAACGCGAATGAATTTCCTCTTTCGACCTTTCGGGTTTCTCAGGTTTACCCCTGAACGGTTTCACGTACTATTGAACTCTCTCTTCAAAGTGCTTTTCAACTTTCCCTCACGGTACTTGTTCGCTATCGGTCTCGTGGTGATATTTAGCCTTAGATGGAGTTTACCACCCACTTAGGGCTGCACTCTCAAGCAACCCGACTCTGAGGAGAGATCCTCCCGCAATCGGCAACGGTCACTACGGGCCTGGCACCCTCTATGGGCTGTGGCCCCGTTCAAGAAGGACTTGGACGCACCGCACGACCTCGGGATAAATGGACCCTCCCTAACACCACATTTCCCGGTGACAGATGTCCGCCACGGGATTCAGTGCTGGGCTCATTCCTGTTCGCTCGCCGCTACTAAGGGAATCCTAGTTAGTTTCTTTTCCTCCGCTTAGTAATATGCTTAAATTCAGCGGGTAGTCTCACCTGCTCTGAGGTCGATAAATCTAAATTTAAAATTTTGTACGCAATCACACGTTCCTCACAACAAAATTCACCCACATACATACATTCGTTATAAACAGGCGTTGAAACTAGGCACAGATCAGACGTCATCTTCAAAAGAAGTTTTTCTCGGACACGACGATCGTGCAAACAATTAGTTTTCACCAGTCAAACAAATATTTTTTTTGTATGTGTGAATATTAATTCTGTTTGTAAACGAATTGTTGTGTACAAAATACGTAATAATTTCCAATTGGATTGTATACGTTACTTTCGTATTTTAAGATGTCGCATATATACATAAAAAACATATACACACACGATAACATCCAACACGCTCTGACGTTTTCCTATATAAGAAAACCGAGCAGTCTTTGAAATTGATACGACCCTCAGCCAGGAGTGGTCCGGGAACGAGTATCCGAGGACCGCAATGTGCGTTCGAAATGTCGATGTTCATGTGTCCTGCAGTTCACAAGTTGACGCGCAATTAGCTGCGTTCTTCATCGACCCACGAGCCAAGTGATTCACCGTTCAGGGTAATCGTTTAAATTAGACGCGTTCCGTTCGAAAATTTAAACATAAAAGTTTATTTAAGTACGAAAACAACGTCTTTTATGTAAAATGATAAGTATATTTAGCCAAATTAAAAAAGGAGGTATATTAGGTTTTTTTTAAATAGCACAACACACATGTTTAGCAAACGAGGTGTGCCAAAAAACTATACACGAATTTCCTCTCTTAAAGCGATCAAGAAATTACGTTTAAGTCTAAGATCTCTTGACAATCGGGCGAAAATCTTTATCACCACCGAAATATTTTAGGTACCCGATATAATATATTGTCGAGAGATATTTTGTTATATCAAAACATTTTATTCTACGATCACAAAGATAATAACGTCAGTTATTTTAACAGTTCGAAATAATTTAGTACAGACTTGTCGTTTATTGACAACACTGTAATGATCCTTCCGCAGGTTCACCTACGGAAACCTTGTTACGACTTTTACTTCCTCTAAATGATCAAGTTTGGTCATCTTTCCGAAACATCGACGACGCCGAAACGCCACCGCGCTCAGTCCGAAGACCTCACTAAATCATTCAATCGGTAGTAGCGACGGGCGGTGTGTACAAAGGGCAGGGACGTAATCAACGCGAGCTTATGACTCGCGCTTACTGGGAATTCCTCGTTCATGGGGAACAATTGCAAGCCCCAATCCCTAGCACGAAGGAGGTTCAGCGGGTTACCCGGGCCGCTCGGCCAGGGAGGACACGCTGATTCCTTCAGTGTAGCGCGCGTGCGGCCCAGAACATCTAAGGGCATCACAGACCTGTTATTGCTCAATCTCGTGCGGCTAGAAGCCGCCTGTCCCTCTAAGAAGAATTGTGTGTACGCCGACAGTAAAAACCGCGTGCAGCAAGAGCAGGAAACCCCAACCGGCGGGCCTTTGGGATGTCGAAATACGCCTAGTTAGCAGGCTAGAGTCTCGTTCGTTATCGGAATTAACCAGACAAATCGCTCCACCAACTAAGAACGGCCATGCACCACCACCCACCGAATCAAGAAAGAGCTCTCAATCTGTCAATCCTTCCGGTGTCTGGGCCTGGTGAGGTTTCCCGTGTTGAGTCAAATTAAGCCGCAGGCTCCACTCCTGGTGGTGCCCTTCCGTCAATTCCTTTAAGTTTCAGCTTTGCAACCATACTTCCCCCGGAACCCAAAAGCTTTGGTTTCCCGGAAGCTGCCCGCCGAGTCATCGGAGGAACGTCGGCGGATCGCTAGCTGGCATCGTTTATGGTTAGAACTAGGGCGGTATCTGATCGCCTTCGAACCTCTAACTTTCGTTCTTGATCAATGAAAGCGTTTTTGGCAAATGCTTTCGCTTCTGTCCGTCTTGCGACGATCCAAGAATTTCACCTCTAACGTCGCAATACGAATGCCCCCATCCGTTCCTATTAATCATTACCTCGGGGTTCCGAAAACCAACAAAATAGAACCGAGGTCCTATTCCATTATTCCATGCACACAGTATTCAGGCGAAGTTTTGGCCTGCTTTAAGCACTCTAATTTGTTCAAAGTAAACGTACCGGCCCACCTCGACACTCAATTAAGAGCACCGCGGCGGGATTGAGTTGGACCGCCCTTGCGAGCTAAGCCCACCGGTAGGACGTCCCACGACACGCCAGTTGACACCGCGTACGATGAACCAGCGACGTGGCACACAGATTCAACTACGAGCTTTTTAACCGCAACAACTTTAATATACGCTATTGGAGCTGGAATTACCGCGGCTGCTGGCACCAGACTTGCCCTCCAATTGATCCTCGTTAAAGGGTTTAGAGTGTACTCATTCCGATTACGGGGCCTCGGATGAGTCCCGTATCGTTATTTTTCGTCACTACCTCCCCGTGCCGGGAGTGGGTAATTTGCGCGCCTGCTGCCTTCCTTGGATGTGGTAGCCGTTTCTCAGGCTCCCTCTCCGGAATCGAACCCTGATTCCCCGTTACCCGTTACAACCATGGTAGGCGCAGAACCTACCATCGACAGTTGATAAGGCAGACATTTGAAAGATGCGTCGCCGGTGCGAGACCGTGCGATCAGCACAAAGTTATTCAGAGTCACCAAAGTAAACGATGACGACGAACTTTCGCCCGCCACCGATTGGTTTTGATCTAATAAAAGCGCTCCTTCCGTCTCCGGTCGGAGCTCTGTTTGCATGTATTAGCTCTAGAATTACCACAGTTATCCAAGTAAATGTGGGTACGATCTAAGGAACCATAACTGATTTAATGAGCCTTTCGCGGTTTCACCTTAATTTGGCTTGTACTGAGACATGCATGGCTTAATCTTTGAGACAAGCATATGACTACTGGCAGGATCAACCAGGGAGCTGTTGTATTAACTACTCGAAAAAGAACGAAATAGATAATAGATAATCAGTCTCCTCTAGTTTTTAATAAGAGAAAGACAAACGTATCCTAATCTATCATAATTCTTTTTCGTTTGCGTGTTTATTTGCGTTTGAAGAGATATACTTTCAAACGCCACGCTTACGAAAAAATTTATATGACAAAATAGTTACATACATTTAAGTCTATATATGTCCGGTTGACTTTATAACGATAAAGGCCCATTCAGATCAATCCAAAATTTTCAGAATGATTTAAGCGGATCTACGTTACAATTTTACGCCATCCGGTGAAAAAATTCAACATTCTCTCAACCCTTCGCTAGATTGAAAGCGACACGGTGTTCTCGAAAGAAGCAATCGGTACGAATTTTATAATATACTCGCTCGGAAAGAGGAGAGCTATCGCACATTTATGTGTTTTGATGATAATAAAATCAATCAAAACGCTGTTGTTTCGATCGTTTTTGAACCACTCACTTAAAAAGCTTGTAAAGTTCTCGATCTCACAGCAAAAAAACCATAGTACAACTGCGAGAGCGCTACGATTTATACGTATTTTCATACATACGAAACGTCATATATAAATCAGTTGTCACTGATTTATACAAAATATATGATTTATGAATCATATATTTTTATTTGCTACTCAGCTGTTGAATCTACGGTGCGAAAGGAAAATATAAAGTACATTAGCCTAGATAAGCTATTATTCTCTATATTTTTCCTTTCACAAATATTGCTATTCCTAGCTTTGGGTTATGAATCCTACATTAAGCATATGCTGCAATAACTTATTCGTTCCTACGGTATTTTCGAGAAGAAAGAAAGTATTTTCGTAAATAATTGTAAAAAGTTATTTTTTCATATTATATTATCAAATTTTGATATATAGGATACATATGTATTATAGTTACTGAGGAAGATGAAAAAATAAATAACCATCGAAAAAACGAAATAAATGTAGTTTCAATTTAAGTTACAGACCGCAATTCCCGATGTTTCAACACAAGTCCATAGTGTTATACTACATAATTCCACGGTCATACATCAGATTTTGATACATCTAAATATACTATATACAGTAGAACGTCAATAATCCGGATTAATTGGGACCAGACCCCATCCGGATTATCAAATTATCCGGATTATCGAAATTACCTCAAAAAAGGCCAGTATACACATTAAAGTACAACAAACGTTTTAAAGTTTTATGTTTTCTCTTGTACAGTAAAGTGTCTAGAGGTGAAATTAATCAAAACATTTTTTATGTTTAAACACTGTATTGTAATTAATTTTTAATAGCACCATGTGTACAGTAAAAACATCAGACACTATTTGGGCTTTTAAAAAAATGTGTAAAATATTTTTTAACTGCGGTAGAGGTTCGTTTTTCGCAACGAAGTTCTTAATTTATTTTAAAAGAATCAGATTTTTTTTGCTAAATACAAATCCGGATTATTGACGGTCCGGATTATCGACGTTATACTGTATATATAAATTGGTTGCATTGCTCCTGTTTACCTATATTATACTTATGACGACTAATAAGTCAGAAACACGTGTCTATGGTTGCATTCCATCTTGTGCATATTCTGTTATAATATATATATATATATATATATATATATATATATATATATATATATATATAAAACAGATGAAATAGAGAATGTGGAAAAATCCCCTTACGAACAATTCACACATCCACCATTTCGGGTTATATATATATATATATATATATATATATATATATATATATGTAGTAGTTTTTTATATTTATATATAGTATATTTAGATGTATCAAAATAATATACCGATATTCAAAATATTACTATATATATATATATATATATATATATATATATATATATATATAGATATATATTATATAGTATATATTCTTCAAACCACTATATATATATATTTGTATTTGTACAAATATTATCGACCGTACTTTGTTAGATAGTAATGTTTGAATAACGGCGATTCGGTCAGTTGAAAGAAAACTCTCAAGGTTGTTATATTGGTCAAAGTAAACAATGGCTTAAGCAACGTGTCACTCAACATAAAAGTGACTGCAATATAAGAAAAAACTGTTGTGCCTTAGTAGATCACCACATACATACAGGACATAAATTTGATTTTAATAATGTAAAAATATTGGAACAAATTGATAATTATAAAAAGCGACTTTTCCTTGAGATGGTACATATTAACAAAACTCCAGAATCAATTAATTATAAGACTGATACTAACCATTTGAGTAATATCTACTGTAATATTCTAACTAATACATAACATTTAAATAAACAAATTACTCAATTTATCTTCTAATAGTTAATCTACCTCAATTTTATTTAAATTTCTAAATACCAGTCTTAGACTAACTCATGAAGTACCATCACATCAATTACATTTTATAAATCAATTTAACTTACTCTAGGTCCTTTCTTAGTTTTCTACTAAAAATTGTATATATCAGATAACATTCTATTAATATAAAATATATTGCAGTTACCATAACTCCTAAATAAGTCAAAATAAAATATGTCATTTTCTAAATCAATTTTCAAAATAATGTTAAAGAAATTTAAATTTTTACTCTTATAGTTGTAAGTATCGAAATATTTAAGTTTGTCCATGTCTAATATTAATAAATTTGCAGTTTTCTCCTGAAGAAGTCACCAAATAGTGACGAAATATTGAGACTTAAAACAAATAGAGTTTTCTTTCAACTGACCGAATCGCCGTTATTCAAACATTACTATATATATATATATATATATATATATATATATATATATATATATATATATATATATATAGAGTAGTGAGTGTAGTGTCTGGAGCCTCAGGAGACTGAGACCCCGGAAGCCCTGAAGATGACGTCAGAGAGGACGTCGAAAGCTCGGCTTGGAAATCAACGACGCGGTTCAACCCGGAAGCCTGGTGAGTTTATTTTTAATATTAATTCTTTTATTGATATTGATTTTAGCTTTAAGTTTCATTGTATTAACCGCGGAAGCCTTTCCGAACATATATATATATATATATATATATATATATATATATATATATATATATATATATTTGTACAAAATTATTTAAAAAATCACTATATAAATATATAATATATATATATATATATATATATATATATATATATATATATATATATATATATATATATATATATAAAGTAAAGAAAAAGAAGTACTATGTTGACTTATTTAAAAAAACAATTTTAAGTTTCTGTGGGTTGGAGTCAATAAAAAAGGGCTTTTAGAAAACTATTTTATATCTCTCAAGCTTTCGAATGTTAATTACATTCCTTTTCAAGAGCTAAAATACAGAGTTGCTAATAAAGTGGAAACAAAAATGATGTAAAAAATATAACTCACCAGATAAATTTAGGTTGGTTATTAAACTGCTAACTTAAGTAACATCAAATATAAATTATTATCAAAATATATATATATATATATATATATATATATAAATTGAAAGCTTGGATCAAGTAAAAAGTGTTTTCTTTTCACATAAAATTTGCTGAATTCCCCAATAATACAACCTTGTTATATATATATATATATATATATATATATATATATATATATAATTGTTAATATGTAATGACTGTTGGAATGTAATAAAATAGTTTCACTGAATAGCCCAAATATTTATTGACTGCATTCCCCAATAAAAATTTTATTATATATATATATATATATATATATATATATATATATATATATATATATATATATATATATATATATATTTAAAGACAAAAAAACAAAAGATGTAATCATCGAATTATTATAGTAGTATTATTATTACTTTTTTTCGTAAACTTTTTTTTATTACTTTTTCTTTTTGGTCGGTCCAACCTATCGGTCGGATTTGTTGGTACAATCTGTCGTCCGATTTGTCTCTAAGTATATATAACTACTTTATATATATATATATATATATATACATATATATATATATATATATATATATATATATATATATAATTGTTAATATATAATGACTGTTGGAATGTAATAAAAATTATTTTTTTTGGGGAATGCAGTCAATAAATTTTTGGGCTATTCAGTTAAACACTTTGAACTTATTAGTCGAGCTTTCGAAAATTATATATATATATATATATATATATATATAT
>CAKJVH030000031.1:0-29959 GCA_918026865.1 Phyllotreta striolata
GTGGTAATTGCAGATTTATTTTGGGGTGGGTGAGTTATGTTGCCCTCGATGGTACGCATACTTGATATTACACGTATCTACATGTAGATATTATAATCGTAATCGAGAAATAACTCGCGAAAAGTATTCGGAAACTTCGTTCGGGGTATTATAATTGCAATTTCGAGGTCGGGTCCCGTTCGGGAAGGGCGGTGTGCTGGGGAGGTTGTTCGAGGGCCGAGCCCTAAAAACCTTTTGTGCGAGATTTGCTTTATTTTTGTTAAAAACTTTTCTACTTTATAAGAACATTTCATTCCAGTATAAACTCACTTTTATCTTTGTTCCATTATTAAAAAAAAGTTTGTTCGTTGAAGATAAGGATTTTTTTTCTCGCCGACCTTCGCATCCAATAATGCCTGACGACAGGTCCGAACTGAACTATGATCTGATTAAAAATTAATCCAATTATGTTAGATATTATTAATTAATTATACAATATAAAACTTCGTAATAGTGGTTGTGATGAAAAGCATATACATTTATATTAGCACTTGTAGATATTTTTTTTGAATTCAAATTGAGTTATATAGACATTACAGATAAATAATTTCCAATAATCGGTAAAAGTTTTCACCGACCGCCTCTGCACGAAACGAGAATATCCAATTTAATTTGGCGAGTTTACCCGATAACGCAGCGTTTGAACTGAAGTGATATTTTTATTTCAAATTCCGCCATTAGTCCTTTTGTTTTTCGGGGTCTTATTCAATTCGCTACGTCTTATTAAATTATTCAAACAAGAAAGGAATTGTGGCATATTCTAAAATTCTAAAGAATTTCGATTTTCTCCTCTCGCGTTCCGTTATAAAAGTTAAATGGAATGATACGTTCTGACAAGAGCATGGGGCCGGCATGAAATTTTTATATTGTGCATCAAAAGCTTGTAATTTCGTTTAAAGGCGGAATGAAGTACGCGAAAAAATGCCGGATTTTTTTTCTACTTTTACTAACATTACTTTGTTTCCTTTAATCCCTATATTCTTTAATATTATATGTTACAATTTTATTAACTAAAGCTCGTTTTATGTAATTTTTTACAACCAACCCACTACTATACACACCCTGCATAGTAAGGTATAATTTTAATTTTATTTGAAACGCCTTTAGATATTATTTTTGCCAGTATAATTCAAGACAAATGGCAATTTCGAGTTTTTAAAACGGCTCCCTGTAATTGCGGATAAAGCTCTTCCGTCTTTGTAGATTATTATCCGCAAATCCGTTTAGTTATTTCAACTAAGTATAGCCCCGACTCGGAATTTATACAGTCGTAATTAATGTTGCCTAATTCGGGAGCTTTTCTCGAATAAAGTCCTAAACAATAGTTGCGCTAATTCAAAGAAAACTTTAAACGACGAATTCGTTTTGTAGCGGTCCTCGTCCCGTAAAACGCACTTCTCATTTCCGATAATGAATCTTTACCGAACCAGACAGGAATTGTTTACTTCAATATAGTTTATCCCTTGTGATGGAACACCGCCCTATTGTTCGGCTTCTATTTATCCACCCCGCATTTTAAGGGGAATCTTGTGTAAACAGTTTTCCCTTCCGGCGGAAAGGTATTTTCCTTAAACGCCAGGGTTTTTAGATAAATAAACTCGAATAATCCAATTCGAATCGTTGTTTTCTTTTCATAATTTCGCCATTATAATTCTTTCCGATGTTTACTTTTACCGCAACAGTCCGCATGCCGAAGGAGTCGATGTTTTGAAATAATGGCGGGCGAGGTGCATGCGCCAGAATTTGTAAATTTGTATAAACAGGGATTCGAAAATTGTTTCCTCTTTCTTTGGAAGGCGTCCTTTAAAAATTCTTTAGGACAAAGTTATAAATTTTCGTTTGTACGTAAATAAAGTTAAAATTGATAAAATATCGCCGAAGTTTGTCGGACGAAAATTGCATCCATGCATTATTCATTGTAAACCTAACTGTATCAAGAGTTTGCTAACTTTCCAAGATTACTTTCGTCGGATGTGGGGGAGAGAGGGGCGCGCAACGAACGTTTATTACTTCATTAGGTTTTTAATTACCCTCGTAAATCAATTCTAATCAAACATTAAATGTGCTCTATAAGCAGTTTTTTCAGTTATATTTTAATAAAATCGTTCGTTCGATTTTCGAGTGGAGTAATTATACTTTTTTCGTTTTGTATAGTTACGTTGTTTGTTAGGCGAGAAAATTACTCGTTTCAGAAAGGAAATAATCACCGAAGGTTAATTATTCGAGAAAAACGGAAAACAAACTTTAAACTGTTTATTTCGCTTTAGTGAAGGTTCTTTTGTGGACTTCCGAAATCGATAAAAACAATTTACGAAGAATTTCGCAATAACCTGTAGATAACCTATTCAATGTCGAGAAAACTCCCGGTTAATTTAACATTTTAAATTATAAGGAACAATAATTGCACTAAAAAAAATCAACATCTGTTATTTCGTTTTATTTATTTAATTTAAAGTTAATGATGCTTGAAGTATCTAGCATCGAATTACCTACCTCATTTTAGGTTATTTTTCATTTCAATTATATTAACTAAATTGGTATTGAAGTGTATATTTAGCCTAATTCTCAAAAAATTACTATAATTTAATTCGTACTACTTATCTATGCAAGTAAAATTTATACCAAAGCAATCAAATTTTCATAACGCAAACCAAGTCGGTTCAAAGCTTGATATTTTTTTCTATTAGTACACACGTAAATAAAACTTCAAAGTGCTTTATATTAACAAAAAAAAAGGCGCACGAAACAAAAATCCCGTGAAAAAAACCCGACGGGCCGAAATGGAACGTTCGAACTCGTCGAATTAGAAAATTCGAACTTTGAAAAAGGCCAGCTCAACTTTTCAACAAATAAAGTAAAATTAATAGGTAAACTGGCGGGAAAAAAATTCTCTCTAACAACGCTAAACTTGTAATTGGTTGCACAAAGTAATCATACAGTAAGCAAAGCAGCTCAAACGACAGAACAGACACGATCCGATCGATATTCAATTATTAAAAGTTCACGTTCCGTTTCACATGCAATTTACAAAAAAAAAAAATAAATAGCGCGCGCGCGGAGAGAGGGAGCTATACAGAGCTCAAAAAAAAAGAAACTACAAATGTTCACGGCTTGCTAAAATATACTTTCTGCACGATAACCAATATTTGCCAATTGTCTATCGGCAAAGTTTTTCTTTGTACAATTATTTGCCTTGAATTCGATGGAAATTGAGGAAATTTGCATTCCAATTTCGATTGTTCGTTCGCATTTCATTTTCGAACAAACTTACCGTAGGTGGCGGAAAAATAATTATAAAAATACACACGAACTCGCAGGTAAATCGCAATCAATACAAATTTTTCTCGTTTATTCCAGAAAAATATTAGTTATAAACTTTTAGTACGAGGGTAGGTTAAAAAGTTCTCGGACTGAATCAGTTTAGAACTGCTTAGTACAATCTAGAACTCTCCAGAATCATTTATAACTGTCTAGAACCAAAGATTTCGACTTAATAAGAAGAATAATGTAATTTTTCAACTGAAAATGGCGGTCGTTCGTTGTCAGGCCGAGAACTTTTCCCCTTACCCTTGTAACAAAACTTTTATAACATGTGTCGTAAAAAACCGAACGAGAAATCATGAATCATGCTTACTTACTGAAAGAGTGGATCAATTTGGTAATAATTAGTTTTATAGGGACGTTGTGTATCTTATTTATGCGGAAAATTTATAAGCAATGAACGGAAAATCGCCCCCTTTCGACTCGTAAAAGTCCTGTTTTATTCTGCAGTTTTCTTTCATATGCGAGCGTACATAAATTTTGTTGCGTTGGTTAAATACCGGCATATACTTGCTTTCAAATAAATTGGTTTCTTTTTTGGCCAAAAGCAACTTTCTTGGAATAAAACCGGGAAGTTTGTGTGCTTAGTTTCCAAGGTGGAATTTGAAAATATTTTTACGAGATGGTTTTCTATGTAAAAATTACGGTTTATTTTGAAGTATTTTCGCGTTTCTTGCGAAACTTTTATTCCGTGGAAATCGCAAAAAACGATACGGTGTATGTTTCAGGAATGGAAAACTTTATTTAAACTAACATACTTTGGGAAATTATTTTTTCTGCTTCTCCTTTGGGCTGCTGATGATTTTATACATGTTGTCTAAACCCGATACTACTATTAAGAATATTCCAATGTATTCAGCAACTACAAAATATGCATTGTAATATTTATTTAGGCATATTAAAAAATTCACTTACTTTCCAATGGACTGATTATTTTGCCCATTTAAATTAGTTTAAACAAAGTTTCCACAAATTGCGAAAATGTGTGACATTGATTGCTCTATTTGCATTTTAATTTGACATTTGCATTAAAATTTAAAAGAAGAATAAAGCTCAATTTTCATGTCGAAATGAATTTTTAGTCGAATATTTATTATTTGGCTGTTTTTATGCAAATGGTATTTTCATTAATATCACTCTATTAATGCAAATTATTTGAACAATTGTTTAATTATAGCAAATGGAATCCAGAAATGTCTAAAACAAGGTTGAAATAATATCAATAGGTCATTAAAAATTATTTCCATCGATGTTTAGAAGAAACGGGCCTCTTATAAGACGTAATTACAGCTTATTTAAATTATCTTTTTATAAAGATATTTTTAAATTACAGTTCTAAAACTCGGCGCAATCACTATTATAGTGATATGTGGATTGAATTTTATAAGAGATGTTTGAAAAGCATTTTTTAAATCACTTGGAACATCAGTCTTTGAAGTAAGTCAATAACTTTTATCATATTTTATATGATTTGTTTTAAACGTCTAAGGAACTTCAGATAAATTATCGTCTAACATTTTCACGTATGCTCAGAAAACGTAAGTGAAATTAATTTACTTGAAACTTCGTTTTTATTAATTTTTATTTCTAGTTATCAAAATCGGCGCTATCACTTTTTTAGTTCTAGTAGGATTGCAAATAGTACGAGATCTTTGAGAAATGGGAACTTATTAAAGATTCGTGAAATATTTTAGCGACCTATTTATTATTTTTGGAACGAATAAAATGTAAAATTAACAAGTCCTTTGCTTAGTTAGTATTTATTTTTATCAGGTTACATTTTCTTGTAATAGTAAATATAATTATATTCTGCTAATTAAGCCTAATGCTGTTACTATCAACAACATTCCTGCTCCGAGTTTAATAACTAAAAATAAATAGAAGTGCATGATTATCTGGAATATATTTAAATTAAAATATTTACATCTGAAGAAACATCCTCCCATATTTGCGTATTAATCAATTTGACATCTACTCAGATTTCTTCTTTTTTAAATTACCTGCCTATTGTTCCAATAATTTCCCTCCTGAAAAGAACTCTTATAAATAAAACGCAATTACAATCTAAATAGATAACATTCAACAGTTCCATCTGCTTCCCGAAATTATTTCCGTTCCATTCGTTTCATTTACATCTGTGTATATAAATAAAAAAACCAAATTCAAACTGGGAAACTTTTAAGGTCCCAAAAGGCCAAATGAATCAAGCGTATAAATAATACAAACGATCTTTTTGAAACTTTTTCCACTCATATCTTTACTGTTGGCCCGTAATGGAAAACATATTTCACCGAAATGTCCCATTTAATGTAGCCATAATTTAATGGCAACGTCGCACTTTCTCTCCTTCCTTCTCATTTGGTGCGGGAAATCGGGAACGTACTCTCCACATTTAATTCTACTTCTTTTTTTTTCTATTTTCTTAGTTAGAATTCGTGTTTTATTCAGCTACGCCAATGCTAATGAACGTTTCTGGAAAAAAATTAAAATATTTACACAACTAGGGCACCGCATATCAATTAGCCGACGACGTAGCGAAAAAAATATAAATCTCCGAGTAAAACCTTTCATTACCTTTATTATTTCCATTAACATTGTTTTGTAATTGATGTTTTGAAATCGATATATCGAAGACGTACGGGCTATGATTTATAGCTTATTGGTATAGATAGATGAATGTGTAATTATTTTACGAGATGAGATGTTGCATTATCTTTGTCGCTTTCTTATTTTGTAAACTCGCGTGCAACCGTTTTTTTTCCTCTTCAACTTCTAGGAGAATTGTCGAATTCAACTCGACCAATAACTAATTTTTAAACCATAATTATTATTCTCGTGAAATTTATTATGTTTCTATAGAAATTAACGTTCGAACTTGTTTTCTTAACGGAGATTTTGAATAAAAAATGGCGCATAAATTGTACGTTATTACAATTAGTGGTAGAAAATAATTATAAGTATGATGGCGATTCGCAGATTCACACGGATCGAGAATTGAATATTAAATTGACGACTGTTAAGTTAACTTGTAAACTTGTTAACAACACGCATTATAATTTTTATTTTTTATACGAAGATAACGAGCAATTATATCAATTGTACGTTGTGAATATTATATTATACAGTATACAGTGCGTTTTTAAAGTCTTTAGTGGAGGTAAGGATACTTCATGAAGGCACTATATTTGGCAAATTTGTGTAAGGTGCACTAGCTTACTTATTTATACATTCTCTTAACCCCGGGATCGTTGGATCACATTATGATATGGTTTTATTTGCATGAAATATCGTCAACATCCCATAAATTCACTCCCTTAGATCATAAAACCATCCGATGCCTATCTGTAATTCGATAGCTAAAGCTGCCCCTACACTCTACATTTTTCCCTCCCACATTTGTATTGATAATTAACGATTTATAGACTAAATTACAATAAATAGCTAGCGTTTAATCTTGTGTTTATCGATGAATTTATTAAGAAATAAAATAGTTGAAATGTGGGAAATTTGTTGGTATTAAAAGTAAGTCGTGTGTGGTTAGCCATAGCTCACGCATAGTTTGTAGCTTACCCTAAATATTTATTTTCTTTATGGTCCTTTTGTAGCCGTTTATTTCCCATGCTTAAATTGGCTAATCGGCTCCTGTGAAGGTTTTATGGACTGGCTATATTCGTCGATAACAGTTTTTAATATAATAAAAAATTCAATAACACTCGGCGAATTTCGTGAGAGAGGGACCTTTCGCATGAAAGATATTATAATTATCTATTTAAATAATTTATTAAAATATGCAATTGGGGGGCGGCTCGAAATTCGGGTATCCATCGATTCGGTGTTTTGCCGTGTGTGCGCGTTGTTTTTGCGATGTGATATTTTATATTGGACATTTTGATTAGAAATTCCTGTTCGTTTTATATCTTTTCATGTATTATTAGAGCCGTATTCTTTTCTGCTCCGTCGAAGTCTCAATATTCAGTTCAATCATAAATTCCCATTCAATTTCGAGCATGAATGACAAATTTCGCATTGAAATGAATATTGCCTGTAGCCTATTGATTTTGCGTGTACTTTATTTCACTTTATTGAGATATCATTTATGTTGCCAGCGAAAATTCGACGGCTAATTTTATTTGTTCTCTCCTCTTTTTTTTCCTTTCTGTTTTAAGCTCGTTCTTTCGGGTTAATAATAATTAATTATTTTTAGTTGACTTATTACTTTGTTACCTGTTTTTCTAGCTAGTTGGGTTTCTCGAATATACTGATAACACGAAATCCCTTATATAAAAATGCCTTCTAAGTTTACGATAATTGTCGGATAATAAAATTAAAGATAATGACTTGGGACTTTTTAAACATTTTGTTTATTCAACATTCCCCGTTTTATGCCACTATAAAGGATTTAATTAAAAATGTGCCCCTCTTAATGGAGGCTTTTAAATTTTATCGGTGATATGATGTTCTCGAAATTTATAGTTTCCTTAATTTCGTTACCGTATAAATCCTACATTGTCTCAATAGTTATTTTCTACATACTAATACACCATTCGCGAAATCATATTTCGTAAGTTTTAATATTTTGTTGCGGATCGGGGAAAACAGGAAGAAAAGGGGTTTTTAATCAGTAGAAGCAACCAATATTTACTCTGCTTTAATACCGTTCTCAACTAAAATATTTACAATTCGAAACGTATTTAACGGAAACTCTTCCAGACAATATTAGTATAACGCTAAAACCTGGAAATGTATGTACAGAATTAACTTTAATTCTGGATAACCGGAGGAATTCGCAATTCGGAAAGGTAAAATAATGAAAATTATTTTCGCGTGTCGTTAGTTTCGTCGACTTTTACAGCCGGTTTTCAAATGCCGAAATTACGTTATGCTGACAATAAAAACGGAATGAATTTTAATATTTAATCCGTCAAATCTGGACATAAGGGGTCACGAATGAGCCGGGAAATTTATTTAGAATTTTGCGCTCTCTGATGTGCCCATTTTATTTAGATTTAATATCCGAGTTTATAATTAAACATACATATCTATTTTATCGATTACCTATATAATTTAAATTTAATTAAACTATACAAACTTTTATAAAATTCAATTAAAAATGATGGAATAATTTTTTCCCGTGTCCACTGGAATTAATTGCGTTATTTTTCACTGTAATACAATAAATATTTTTTCAACGGAAAATTCGTAAATGTCCGATATAAGTAAAAATCAATGTTTTCAATTTATCCAGTCTAATTAAAAATTAAACCGAAAATAAATGAGTGCGTTCATTTGTATGCAAAATAGAACATTATTTTTTGCAATTATCGGAATTGTCATTTTAAATTTAATTTGAACGGATTAAAAATTAATTTGCGTATTATCTAGAAAATTTAATATGCGCATTTTTTATAAAATATCCATTAAAAATTTTATATTGCTATATAAATTAATCTGAAAGCTGCAGGGAAATTATTATCGGCGCTGATTTCATTTCCATCGTGTTATGAGTCTCTTTTTTTATTTTTCCAGTCTGCCGGCATATTTTTTAATCAGCTTAAATAAAATTACCGAAAGTTATTTGCATCGAACTGGCAATATCATTGATTTAATTAAAATGCTGAAACGAATTTCAGTCTTATAAGCGAACAATCAAATTTATCCCCGAAAAGTATTTTGATTCCCGTTTCATTATCAAAAGTTACAAGCAGAAAAAATGGCCGAAAGTATTTTGTAGTTAGGGAAGAAATAACAAAAATAATTCCGAGCTTCCGTTTATTGTTTAGGATTCCGAAGTTGGGCCATAAAAGTTTAGGAAAAACTCGGAAATAACGAAACTTTGTTCTGTGGAACAGATAGAGTATTAGTGCGTTACAGGCAAATAATTTCATCTAATTTATTACGAATTGTTAGTACATTTTATTTGAATTTTAGTCTATTTTAATTGTACTTAAAAAGCAATCATACAAATTAGTAATTTTATAGTTGAGCTGTTCAATAAATTCTCTTCTTTGCGCATCGATCTAATTGAATTTCCCCACTTTATTCCGGGGCTATTGAATTATGTAGAATTCGACAAACCTAATATGAAACTTCGCATTAGTCGACTTTGTCGCAACAAACGACTTTTAGCGATATTGTATAATTAAATTATTTCGGCTTGTGCCGGACGCTCAATTTAAAGTTACGACCATTATTAAAGTCGAATGTAGTTAGAGCACACTTGTAGTCTCCAAAGGATTTTCGTTGTCGGTCGCAGAAATAAACCGAAATGATAACGAAAAAGTTATATAAAATATCCACAAAAGGGACTCGAAATCTTCGGAACTTTTCGATCGCTTCACCAAAAAGTTTGATTACATTGTTTGTTTATTTACGGCGGAATTGAAACTCGCCAAAGTTCATTAAAAGCGTACACTCGTTACAATATTTTTTTTCTGCTTTACTACAGCTTTTTTTTTAACTAAGAGTATCCTTCGCTCGGGAGGAGATCTTTTACGAATTGTTTGTATATTTCTTACGCAGAAAAGGAAACAACAGAACGGAGTGAATGTAATCTTATCGAAGAGGATCTACATATTTATTGCGCCATTAATTCGAAGAACATGCCATTGAATTTTAAATCATTTAAATCGGGGACCGTAGGCTGTATTTATTTTAATATTCCATTATGTCGGATTAACCGGCTTTTCGAAAATATAATGTGTCGGGCTATTAACTCGCACAAATTGTACTACGGCCTTTTCCGTTCGAATTTAGTGCTCGCGATATCGTCCAAAATACAACCCTTAAACTTGTAATTTTTTTTTATAAAAAGTAGAGAAAATATTTATAAAGAGCTACTATTTTTACGAATAAATTGGTGAATAATTTTGTCGCATTTTCCATTAAAATTTCTAACACATCGGGGTTAATTATGGAGTTGAATAACGCAGAGGGTTGGTTTTGCACTTGCCATGATGCCATGATTTATTCACTACATTGGCTTATTACTTTCGAATTTTCGCGTAGCCGTGTTTCCTATTTAATCGACGTGTTATACGTAATTTCATCACATATCACTCAATTTGCCTCGACAGAGTGGGTAACGAGCCACTATTATGTTTAGCGACAATGCCGACAGGGGGAAGGCTTTTAACTTTTAAATAAAAAAAAAATACTTTATTGCACAATAATTTTTTTTCCGTAGCAGCTAAGTACAATGCTCCGGCGAATGTTAATTTATCTCTTTGTTCCAATTTGACTTGATAAAATTATAAATTAAAATTTTTACAATTTATTTACTTTCATTGTTTAGTCGAATATTGCGCAAAGGTTTATTTATCTTCGATTTCCGTATCACAAAGAAACTATTAATCGTTTTTGCACTTTTCGTTTCGATTGTTCGAAACTCCACCTTCGCGCATTAGAGTCTGCCAATAAAGGTAAAGGCGACTAATTAAGTTTAATAACGCAGAAAAAGCCGGGTTTAAACTCCAATTAGCATTCGAAAAGCGACGTTCATGCCAAACGGCAATCTCCTTTAGAGATTATCAATCTTTCAACCACCCGACGGTAAGTCATCGGTTTTTTTTTTATTATTTTTATTTAGTTGGCAGGCGCTCTGAGCTATTGTTAGGTTACACAATAGTGGGCAATCTTATCGGAAAAGGGATCTACATATTTATTGTGTCATTAACGCGAGGAACATGCCATTGAATTTTAAATCATTTAAATTAAGCACCGCCGGTAAATGGTATTATACTCGTATTATGCTCATCAAAATCGTCGATTTATTAACGCGAAAAAAAACCGGAATAAAACTCGCAATATACCATTCCCTTCGACCCTGTAAGAAATCAAATAGAAAATATTCATTTTCCTTGCTATAGAACTAATATAAAGCGGGCGGGGGGCCGGGGGTAAGAGATACATGGAAGGAGGAAGAGGCACGTGCTGCCATGGAAACAGCCTAAATGATGTATCGATCGACTCCGTCCTTGTTCCGCCCGCAGGAAGCGCCCTTTGGCTCCTTCTCGCTCCGCACCGAGAACGACATCACATATTCAATGTATTACTTTTTATATCTCCTTGTTTTCTTTGCACTATTTCTGCTTTAGTACGGTCAAATTAGGGGCTAATTTTGGATATGTATCTTTAATTACACGTATTTAATTAGCAAAATTAATTGGTGTGTTATTTCTTTGATTCTTTGTTAGTTTCACGATTCGTGGAGAATTGTGTATAAAATGTATAAATTAATTTCGAGTCTGGTATATCTCGGACGTATCTGAACATGTTACATACGGGCTTTTTATATCAGTTAATGAAAATGTCACAATAATTTTAACTTATCTGGCGTGTGATAGATATCTTTAATAGAACAGGGGTGACGAAAATGCTCAGGGGGACGCCTGATTTACCTTCAACAAGGCCGTTGTTCGGAGGTTATAATTCTTGTTATGCACGCAGAAAACAAATCACTAATAATATATATCTAGAGAAAAATGTTTTATACATTCCGAATTAATTACAATGGTATATTGGACGTTTTTAATGAAATTATCCAGCATCTGTATTGACTCCGTACTCGACCCGTTCCTTTTCGATTATATCTCGGAGTGCAGTCCACGATCTCGGTACATTAATTGGCCACTCTGATTAGTAATTAAATGCGATAGGATGATTCCAGAATCGGACCCGGTGATTTACTGCATTGAAACCACATAATGAGATAGCACGGCGAGATTGTACTACAAATTTTTTCCTGTACATACCGGCTTTAAGTGCATATATCCCAATCGCGTATACGCGAAATGATAGTCATCGTTTTTGACGGCAATTTTTGTCGTTCCCTCGTATACGAGTACCTGTTAATAATTTTACAGCTTGAATTACAGTTATCGATGCACGATTGAGTCGCGAATGAATGAATTAACGCGAAATTACGCGGTGATCCTCTTAAAGAGCCAGGTTAAGGGATTCCCAGAAGTGAGTTTTTAAGTTGTATTAGCGAGCCGTTTCGACCGGTGATAACGGCGGGAGATTGTTTTCCTTTGGCTAATAAATTTCGAGGCGATTCATGAATATTTACAAACAATGAATAGATTAGCGGGTAGATAGTTTCCCGTGGAAAAGTTGTTGGCGCATTTGCTGGTACAACTGATAGCGGCGATATCCATTATTGCTTCTGGTTTTACTCGAAAGGGACAGGCGCGTGCGATGCGTGTAAATACACGCCGGTTTCCGATGGGATGATTCGATGTAAAAACGGAGGAAAGTATCGAAATTTTACTGTGTTTCAACCATTAGTAGCGATTCTCTTTGGTGGCATTACTGATGGAAACACGATAATGAACGGTAAATTAGTAACCTTTGAGGCTTTCTCTATGGGTATCCAATTTCAACTTTGCTAAATTTGATTTTCCCGTCCCCTATACGTATTCACTACTTACTAAAATGCGTAATTTTGTAGGTTAATGTCTAATTACCGGTTCAATAAGGGCCTGTACAAAGACTTGTAGCTAAAAGCACTACTAAAAATCGATGCTGTAAACAAGAAATTATCAAAATATTTCTCTTTAGTGAAACGAACTAATAACTATCGGTTGACTTGGATTTGCGCACGCAAACATCAGAAACGGCACTCGAGCGATAGTTTGATTTCCGCGGAAAATTTCGCATGGAAAAGTTTTATAAACCAGATATGAGCGGAAGGTATATTAAATTTACTTACATGAAAGCTCTAACAAGTATCATGTTGAAAGCTTTTCAAATGAATTTGCGCGAGGCAGAGAAAGAGAATTAGAACGGAGCAGGGACGGTATCGAAATATTGACGCCTGCATTTCAGTTTTAATGCATCGAAAATAAATACATTCACGGTAAATTCAGCTTATAGAACTTGAAATTTATTTTATATAAATGAAAGTTTCGTGTTAATTTGGAATGAAAACGTGGCTAGTATTGGCTCGTTTTATGTAAACAATTATTTTTCAAACGAATTATTACGAAGACGGTCCTGTTAGGAAACAGATAGAAATTACTTACCTACACAAACCGCGAGTTTTATAATTACATGTAAATTCTTGTGATGTTTTCGAAAGAGGGTACTGGAATTTTGAATAAATTACATATTTAAATATGACCCTCTTTTTTTACTTTTAATACTTTTAATTATGCACGCTCTTTTGGTTCCTCGACTCGATTTGAAAACTTTTGTGTTTCTCGAAGCTTTTATATAATATTCGGAATGGCTTTAATATTTTGGCTTGATTTTATTTAATTACGACCTTGCCCCGGGATATGAACGTTATGAGATGAAAAAAAAATTCAAGGAGGTAATATCATCTACTTCTAAATCCCGCAAACCTTTGTTTTCGACATACACCTTAATTATTTTACCGAAAATACGCCTTGCAGAAGAAAAAGCAATAAAAATACGAATCGTTTTATGTAAATTTTGTTTGATAATGCTTCATTTCTCTCTTTTTTATAATTTCACATTTCGCAATATCGCATTTACAGGCGTTATGTGGGCGGCAAACGCCTAAAAAAATTAAATTAAATTCTTCAAAAATATTTTCCCATCGTTGTTAAAAGTATTTAAATTGCTAATGCTTGCTAAAAGTAGTTCCGCTGGTTTAACATTAATCTCATTACGCCCTTGTAAATGCATTTGAACTGTTATAATGTAATTATACAACAGAGTTTCTATTAAAGTTGCCTTTGTGCGAATTTTTTTAAAATTCAAGTCAATACCAATTCGTCAATATGAGTGACTAGTAGATCCTGATTTTCGTTTTTCCAAGCCCATCAGGACTTTCCTATGAAAAAATATCCTTTCCGTAGGGCGTATATACGATATATACATAACCTATCAATCATATTAAACGTAATTGAATTATTTTTACATCAACACCTGACAGCTCCATGAATATTTATTAGGATTTTTAATTTCCTGGAGGGCTTATTTTCGTTTTGTCCGAAAAAAATCGTGTGTAAACTTGTTATTTATGTGTCGACGCCAGAGGTCGCATTTGTTATTCATATGCTTTTATTAAGATTGTTTCGTTGTCATTTTAACGTTTCAAGAAGTTATTTGTTTAGTTCATAAAAAATTGTGATTCGCCTTGTAGAGATAAAAAAATTAAAAACCGATCTGGAAAGTTCCCAACGGGAATACAACATGGTATATCTTCAATCTGACCTCGGAAAAGGATCCGGGGGTTTTTCATTCCTTTTGAATATTTCGAAACAAGTTATAAGTAAACTTATTAAAGTTGGGCTTGTTTTTTCTTTTATTCCATTTTGAGCTGTATTTTCATTTTAAAAGCATTTCTCATGAATAAGCAAAACCACCATTTGTGTCCCCTCTTTTACCCTCATTTCATCTCCCCTTATGCAAACTTTGTTGTCTCGAAATTACACTTTGAAAAGGGTGCAATTTCCAGACGGTACAGGCGGGTTTTTTTGGTAAAACAAAAACACGGAAATCTCTTAAATTTTATATCGTTTTTATAACAAACAATTCCATTATTTATACATTAATTAATACAATAAATAATTACATAAGCATACGTTTTTTGTGTTGGAAACGTTAAACAAACACAATTACCTAATTAAATTGCGATTGTGTACAGTAGACTTTTTTTATTAAATTATTTTGTATCGTTAAATTCTCGTATTTATAAAGGGAATGGAAGAAATTCTGGTTTGGAATTGTTCGTGTCGCTACCGGAGAAATACAGAAACTTCTGAAGATCTGCTCTCCCACAACGGCCATGATGTTATCTTTATTATACTATTTGAAAATCTCGACAATGTGGATTTACCAAATTAGCTTTCATAAAAATTATCATACCGTTAAATATTTTAATTCAAAACACAATTCTTCACCCCTTTTCTGTAAATTAATTTCGCGGATTTAATTAAAACTCGGAACTTTCCGGGGCGTCGTCTCGGAAAATTCTAAACATATAAATTCACATAGTTGTGTTCCTCCGTTTTCGGTATTGATTTTTAATAACATTAATTCTGAATTAATTATTAGCTTTCCGAGAATTGCATTCTAAAATACCGATTTTACGTTTCAGGTTTTCTCTGCTAGATTTTCGGTGAGTATACACAACAAAATTTAATATTCCTCTCGTGCTGGTATTGATTCTATTTAACATCTTGTTAATTGGTTTTGAGTTTATCGATCTCAAATACATATCGATCGTAATTAACGAATATTGTTTGTTAATGCTTCGGAAATAATGGCAACTGTAATGATTCCTCTGATTATTATTATTATTATTGCAGTTAAAATGAGCTCGATTGTGTAATGCATAATACCGTATTTGCCAGCATTTTTCGAAAATTTCTTGTAATAGTTACCCAAAAAATAGTACTGAGTATGAAGACTATTTATGAAGATTTACATTTTATTTGAAATGTAATTTCTAGTGGAGCAAATGTAAACAAAACCCGTTGGATTCGAATCGTCCTCAAACATTAATTTATATTTACTTAACCATAAGGAAGTGTACTTATTTATAATGTAAGATATCAGCTCTGTAAACTTGGCCCGAACCGGCTCCTGACTCTGGGAGGAAAGGGAATTCGATTATTACGGAAAATAGTACTTTAAATTTATTCAAATAATTTATTTGTCGAATAGAACAATAAAAAATAAAGGCAGGTCCCCGACTTATTGTGGAAGAAAATTGAAATTTTATCTAGGAGTCTGCATCTTAATTTTATCTCGTACAATTCATCAATTTAAATTCTAATCGCCCGAAGTGTATAATTAGATTTACCTGGTGTATCTGTTTGAGTCCGGTATACGAAAATTTAAATCTTAATAAATACGTTCCGTGACGCGGGCACAAATTGGCCTGTCCCCGGAGAAATTTACTTATTTTTATTTCCGTTTTCGACCTTTATTTTCGACCGGAATTAACGAGTCTTTTGGGTACATAATCTATTGATTTATGCGCAAGTCCGGGACGGGGGAAAACTCGCCCGTAACGAAACGAAATTTATTCGTTCGCTGTTCGCGCCGATTTCATTCGAAAATATGTCGCTTTTCCGTCGAAACAAATCTTATAATTTTTGATTAATCGATCGGCAGTATCGGTACCTTTATTTTTCCCCGAAGGAAACAAGTCCGACCGCGAAATGGAAAATTATAATTTACAGGTTACATAGGGAGTTTTATTAAAACGTATGCCGAAGGAATCGATTGATTATCTTTCAATGTGGCTCTTAAAAAGATGAATAGAAGAGTGTATCTTTTTAACAAGGAAAATATATTTTAGTGCGCGAGTTTGAGAGAGAGAAAATGACGAAGGTTTCTTCCATACATATTCAAATCGGATTAACTTAAAAGATATTGCAACTTTTCAACGTTTCAAAGTTGATAAAAATGCAGAAGTAGTTAAAACTCCTTCAAGAGATATAACTTACAAATTATAATTAGATTCACTTCTCTGAGGAAACTTTAAAATAAATGAAATGTCAAACTTTTCAACTAAGCCATGGCGGAGAATCGCAAAAAGTTTTGCGCGAATAAGACGCACCAGCGGCGGCGCGTTTGACCCAAATCATTTTATCCCCGAAAAATAACCAACAATATTAATTTTTTATATTAACGAAATTAAGAGAAATTTGCAATTAAATACCGCAATCTCGTGAAACGCGCCCATTTAATATTTTATTCAATTTAACGAATTTAATTGCGCCGACTATGGTAACAAAAAGATGACATTGAGCGAGCAGGAGAGCGAGCCAAATAATAAGAATCCCCCGAATAAAAACGATTAATTATGAAATTTATTCCGAGTAAATTTCAGACATACCGAGCTAATAGGTTTCGCTAATCAAATTACTTACTTCTAATGAAATCCATTGAACTGATGCGACGTTAATTATAAATAAACAAAACAGTGCCAACTTAAATTAATTATCGGAAAGACTGTGAGGCGTATATGGCGTGTGTAAGGGAAGAGGGATAATGATTCAGAAACTCGCACTTTGATGAACAGCTTGCTGATTATGTATTAAAGACATATCACAGCGACAAACACAAACACAAACCCCAAAATATATAAATAGGAGCTACATACACATATAACGTTTGCGTTAAGTCGACTAATTTGACTTTGCGATAATTTTCCTACATTTCCAAGTCATTGAATACTCCAAAATTATAATTAATTAACCGTTGCAATAAATGTATGTTTGCAACAAATCTATACAAAGGGTAGCTAACGCATTTCACGCGCCCTAGAACCCTTTAAAGGGATGCAGGTCGTGACACCGTTTAAACATCTCGAAGGCAAGCAACCGGCTTAACTTTACAGCCCTCTAATTGGCCATAAACCCACTGAATGATGATATTCTCGCCTTTTTTCCCCAACTATAAAAAATGGCTCGTTCGGTACACGGTTAAGGGCCAATTGCTTGACGTTTGCGTACTAATATTCGAATGAATTTAACGTAAATTAAGACCAACGCTATCAATCGGGAGAACCAGATGTAAGCCGGCTTTGGAGAAACTTCAGTTCCATCGAGAAGGGATTTCCAACTAACACATCCCGGGCGACAAAAGCTATTGTCTTTTAAAGTTTATCTTTGCTTTTCCTCTTTTGTCGTCGAGGCGAACAATGGCGGAGAGACGTTCTTAATTGCATATTATATATATTAAATATGCTGCTTCGAATGATAAAAAACGATTATACGATACGACGAAGGAACTCGTTATATATTGTTGAAAGTTTGTGGATATAATGCATTAATATTGTAGCGCCAGGGAGAAGGCGAAAAAAAAATTATAATTGATCGGTGCCGGTTCATTAAATCACCGGCCGTTTTCGGTTATTAATTGAATTTGTTCCATTAAACGAGATTCTTTCGTGGATTAACCGCCACGAAACGCGATTAGGCACATCGTAAAATGTAAAACCATGAAAATATATATCATCACGTGATAGTTAATTTTAATTACGGCCCCGTAAATGTGCAATACGTTATGCAAGTATTTAAATACATTAACAACTTTCCCTAATGCATTTTGTTCTAGCGGGACGGAGATTTATCGAGCGTTGATATATTGATAGTGTGTACTGGTGTATGTGTGTGTGTTACTCCCAAACAGATTACACATGCAAAATCCCGCTGGTTTTACCGTGCAAAAACTACAAACCATAATTCAAGTTATGATTTGTAGGTGTCGTTGTTGTAATTAATTTTTTACTACTTACCACTCTAAACGTTTCGCTAATTGCTTGAATTTCAGAAGCGGTTTATTAACGGAAGAATAATTTGTTTAAAAGGACATATACACTCAAAAAAACATAATTATCTAAGAATGGAAGGGTAAAATACCATCCTAGATTAATTCCTCGATATTGACAATCTGTTAAAGATCGTAATTACTAGTTTGTTATTTTAAAATATTTATTAATTGCCGGTTGTGTTTGTAATTTCTCACGCTCCGGCCGGAGGTCGGATGTGGGAATGTCGTTGAGATTTATGCAATTCGTAACAGGTGCAATGGATGCTTGTAATTAATTTTTCGATTAAATAAAAGGCATTAATGACGGGGAATTATATCTGGATTTTTTCATCTGGCCTTGTTTTTCGTTTGCCGCGAGGAAACAGTCCGGCCTTTTTCTAAGCGAAAATTACTTTTATATTATCGCGCTGGTAATTGAACAATTTTTGCGTTTCCACATAAACGAAATACTATTTGAATGCAATGAACGCGGCGCTGTTCTTGACAGTTACTAATTAGTTTTTTCGCGAGAAATTAATTGCAATTTTCCGACTTCATAATATTCGCTTAATTAAATAAGTTCAGTCGATTCTGATTTTAGAAATATTGTATATACTAACGTCTATAAAATAAGCTTTCCCATTTCGAAATATATAATCGCAATTTTCCTCTCTAAGATTGCCTTTGAAGTAAAACCGTCGGGGATCAGCGCTGAAATTCATTGTAACCGGTTTTTCGGCGAGTGAAATTCGAGCTGGATTTTTCCGATTGGAAAATTTCATATTGGTAGTAACCGTTCATTGACATTTCGGGATCAAATGATATGGAAATTACTGTCATTAGAAGTATTAACGGTTAAAGGGGATGGAGATCTGTTTTATTGGATGTCATTAATAGCGATTTTCGGAGCTCAAAGTGGGAGATTACACGGAAATGGATTTTATTATTGCAAAAATAATTTTTTTGTTTAAGTTAACTTTTGAATTTAGTTGAAATAATAATTAATCATTTGATTTATCTAAATTTTCGTGATTTACACGAGGGTAAGTACAGTCCTGTAACGATTCTAATGAATATTAATGTTCCAAATGGATAACAGAATGTATCGATCATGAATTGCAATTTCGTATTATATGAATTCGAAATCGAATTAAATAAACAGTTTTGTAACGTTAAATGGTTTTGTAGCTTTTTTATCTGTCGCATATTCTTCGGTAATTTATCGAAAAACGATAAAAATGAAATTATTTATGAATTAATAGATTTCCAAAAACGACTAGTTGATGGTTGAATGAATAAATTTGATAAAAACACAAAGTGGCGTTTTGTTTGAAGGGTATTTTCCCGTGTAATACTCTTCATATGTCACCGGAAAGGGGGAAAAATTGAGGCGAATCCCCTTCCTTGTGCCAATAATCCAAAACATTATTTTATATTCGTCGGATCCGAGAAATCAATAGCAATAACATTTAGCGTTAGTGCCTCGGATTTATAGGCGCTTTCCTAAGAAAATAAAAAGTGAATTTTTTATGGGGATCATACGAGATGAACCATTGAATACGAAATATTTTCCTGCTGGTGAAGCAATATTTGCATTATCTTTTTCGATTACCGGCCGTCATAATAATACTTATGAATATGTAATAAAAGTTATTAAGCCCCCAAATAAGGCGACCATAAAGATAAAACAACTTAGCGAACTTCCCCTATAAATCCGCAACTTTATAAATTAAGCTGCGTAAATGAGACTTTGCTAAAGTCAGATTAATGACGAAAATAAATGTAAATAAGAAAGTGAGCATCGAGATGAGGTCGTTATAAATGAATCATTTATTAGCCCTTTTGAATATTAAGATTTAACGCTGTATAAAGGTATACGTTTAAACTTTTAAATGGTAATTTTAAACGTTAATTATACACTCTTACACCCCCTGTTATATCAACTAAATCGTATTTTTTTTATCAAAAATATTTGTTATAAAGGAGGCAACGAACGAGCCCTTATGTTTTCACGTGATAATATATTTTTCCGTCTATTTGAATCGGGCTCCCGTTTTATTTTCATTTCTACCTCATTTTTCTCCTATTTCTTTTATATTCAGACAAGGATTTATACGCAACGTCATTGCGATCTCTTTTGTACCATCATACAGGGTCATTCTGGAATTGTTCACGTGTAATAGGCAATTAATTTTAAGGAAATTATCTAATTAATGCGAAAATGGTGGTGATTATGTAATTGTAATTCATAATGGGTTGAAATAGAGCTTGTATAATGTTTTTTTCGCGAAATTTACTGCGTTTAAAAATCGCCCTATATTCAAAAAACGAAGATTTATGCACGGCCTGTCACAGCGGACCTTTTTATATTAGGATATAATATTTTTTCATTTTTTCCGCTCAGACACCTTTAACTTTATTAAGATTTAGTAATCTTTTTTATTTAACTTGCCCGAATTAAATAGCAAATTGATTTATTCGGTTAATTTTACCGCAAAAATTCGCATGTATCATAATTCGAGTAAACTAAAATTTGCGGCGGTGAACGTGTTAAAAGACAGGAGTTTTAACTAGCGACATTTCGGGAAGAGAAAAAGTTTTTCTTTGTTCGAAACGAAGGAGCTTTATTAGATAAATGAAAGTGGCAGTGTCAGCGAAATAAATAAACGTTTTATGAGGACATATTGTGCCCTATAGTAAACTTACATTTTCTGTAATATTGATCTCTTCTTGACCCTGGGGAGCTGTATAGCAATGGCATATACCGTGAGGAATATATAACTGCAATATGTTTTTTTTTTCGTAGTCGTAAGTCTAGTAAAAATAAACATAAAATATCGTAAGGGTTCTTTCGGGGGTTCCCGAATGGAAATTATTCCGAAATGTAAATACTTTGTGTATACTTTAGTTTTATTTGATACTCCCACTGCAGGAAGTTTATCGCTATACAATTTTGTTTATTAAAATTCGCAAACTGCAACCTATTTAATCATGATTATATTCACTTAAAAAAATGTCTAAACTTGTTTCTTACTACGCCTGTCTCTGAACCAGCTCCATTTATTTCACTTTGGTCGATTACATTATAAAGTTCAACGATGTGTATAACGGAAAATTGGGTCAATTACTAAGTACTACCAACTTACATATCTGTATCAGAAATTTATGTATTTTCTACATCGCGAAATAATAAATCAACGTTATTTTTTTTTCGTCGTGCATTTCTTTCGAAATGTTATTTCGCGAATGTCGACGCCGCGTTATTTATGGGGTGCAGATAATTCATTTTATTTTAAAAGTGACGTTAAAAAATATTGAAAATAACAAGGAACGCTCCGGTAGATTTTCTATCATAAATCATTTTTTGTTTCATTTTGTTTAATTGCTCCCGGTTGATGGCGAAATATTGTTCGATTAATTTCGATTATTAATAATAGTTAGTTGCGCTACCCTGTATAATAATTCGAAAGATAATAAAAGGGGTCATCTACCTTGCTAGAAAGATAAAACATTTTTTTTTTTAAATTCGTAATACTAATCTTATCTACGTTGTTAATATTTTACCTTTTATCTAAACTGTATGCCTTTTGCATGTTAATTGGTTCATTTTTTACGAAAAAATTCCTGTTGCGCTTTAAAACGTATCTACTTTCTCTATCATGCTACAAGGAAATTATGGGAAAATGTTACAACAATTCGAATTTCACTGTAAATTCACAGTTACGCGAATTAGATAATCCCTACACAAAAAAAAATCATTTCCTGCTACGCGCACTTATATTATCGACTAAAATTCATCCCAAAGTGAAAGCATTAGATCCCCAATAAGATACATACATCACCGGATCGCATAAATTGTGTACGCGTGAACTTATTGTCATTATAAACAGCCATGAATCCGACGAGATATAGTCGAGAAATCATCGTAAATATTTCAGATTCCCTTCGATAACACGCAGTTTTATATACGCGAATCCCGTAAAGAGTATCGCATAACAAACTGTCGTCTATCGGTGCACAGGGAATACCATCGGTTTTCCATCGGGACAAAACCCGAACACTTAACCCCGGAACATCCCGAGTAAATCGCCCAAATGCAGCCCAGGGATTTTTATACTTATCAAAACTGTAGTGAGTTAACTAATTGTAGATGTGTAATGTAACTAATATCTAAACATAGTAGTTACCATGGGTCAGTCAGGCACTCTTGCTTGGTTATAAATGCAGCTTTTGTTGTTATTAAAAAATTTGCTTTGATTGAACGAATTGCAATGTGCATTTTACGCGATAAATTTCGTCCGTATAGTTAATTCGGGCCCCTATTGTTCGTCGATCGTAAATAAAAGAATAAATAAATGAACGGGTTTCCAGGAAACTCGCAAAGACAATGCGATCGGGTAAAGTATGAGATTTTATCAACGCACCTCTTAGAAAGCTGGCTCGAATTTCATAATGCTAAATCGAGAAAGTAACCTTGCGCAACTAATAATAACAACTATTGAAATTGTATTAATAGTATTGCTTTTGCTCCGGATTCGGCGCAGGGCCGGACCGGCCGGGATGTCAATAAAAGCTCTCGTCGAGCTTTCGCGATATTTTTTCCGCGTGGTTATTTGCTCTTATGAATTTTAAGTATACATTCTTCGACGTTGTGGGTTGCGATTAATGATTCTAATTGCTTCCGCCCTGATGCCCACCCCTCTGCTTCCTACCCCGGGGTTGTTTGAATAATGTCTGGCTTAATTATAATTTGACGGAGCATCTGCGGTCGTTTGCAAGTAGATGTGATTTTAGTGGAGCGCCGGAAACATCGAACAAAAAGCTCGCGTTTCTCGAAATTCCCGTTTTTTTTTTTCATTTTCGATTAATCGCCAATAATCGAGATATCGATCTGCAAATTCAATACAGTATCTGGGAGAAAATCTGCGATTCCTGCGCTGCAAATTTACACTCGGCTTATTTATTATAGTTAGCGGCTGTAATTACTGCAGGACAATGCACACAGTAATAAATTTATTGTTATTTACACTAATGTATCGCAGCAATTGAAATTGTGGGAGTGGGTACGTACGGGCATACGTTTATAAATTAGAATTTCGTCCTTAATAACGCAAATATAATACGTATGGATTGTTAAAGTAGGGAGAAAAAAAAAGTTACATTTAACTGGAAGTTGCTCATACATAGAGTTGACCGGTTCTCGATGTTTATCGCAATTTGTATTGTGATCGAGCGAAAAATGTCCAATTATATTGCGCTAGTGCGCGGATTTATTGCCTGATTTTTTTTCCGGTCAATTGATAAAAGACCTAATTACCGAGTGCCGGTGGAAGTTCTTGAAAAACGGCTTTTTATCAGATCGATTTGTTGTTAGGAAAATGCAAATTATCGCAGTATTTAAATTTTTGCAATCATGTAGTGATTTATTACGAATGTTTACATGTAGAAAAATGTTCAGTAAAGGTTTTGTTAATCTTATTTCCTTCATTGGAAAACCGTTTTTCATCCCGATTGGCCCGCTTTCCCTTTAGCAGAGAAATCATTTTTAACTTTTATGAAAAGTTACAAACGTTGTTTTGCGAGCGACTTCTCTATCTATAAACGGGTCTTTTGTGAAATATTTCGTGTTATCTCAAGATGTTTTCGATTTCGGACTGTTTTGGACCGTATTTTAAAATGAGAAAGCGCCGTTGGAAGTTCTTTTCGGAAAGGGTTTTCCTGGCGATCGGCCAGCATTTCGGATTATTAAAAGTAATGGAATCGGGCATGACGCCGCAAAATAAACAATATAATGCGGTTTAATCCGGAGTAAAAGGAGATCCTTTTGAAGGGAATATTCCTTGTAATAATTGAAGATGGCAAGTTTGCGATATTCCGCGGGAATTAATAAAACGATAGAAGTGAATTTTAGGCTATAAACAATTTTTGGAGTCCTTATTCGATTTCCTGCGCCGGTAGGTAAAGAAATATAGCCCTTAGAAATTTGCAATTAAAATGCGAAATGAGTGATGTATTAAATTTGTAAATTTCCGTCCTGGAAAATTCAGCGCTTTTCCGCAATGATTCATGATGCTGTGATATTAAAAAGTAATTTATATATGTGTGTGTGTTTGTGCAAGCTTTTTATTTGCCCGTTTCTTTTTGGCCTTTTCGTCTCTTTTTTTTTTGATATTCGTACTTGCTTCATAAAAATAGAATTTATTCGAGTTTTGCGCCGTTGTGCGCTTCGCCCCCGGCAAAAGTGACAATATTTTTATCCTCTATTATGCCGAAAGTTATTATTTGCATGTTAATGGAGTTTTTTTGCGCGATTTCATGCAAATGACTGCTGACGAAAAGCGGTTTGATTTATTGCAAGTGCAATGGAATAATAAAAATCATCATTCGAAGGAGCGATATTTATACATTGCCAGCCAAAAGTCCTCAACTATACATTAGTACTGTATATTATAAAATCGTATACCGTAAAATGTTTAACTGGTATTTTATTTCCTGATTATGCGGAAAATACTTTTTTAAACGACGTTTTATTGCGGGGAAATTATGGTGTTTTGATATTAAACCAACTGTCGTTCGGATAAATTTATGAAAATGGAATATTAACCGATAAGCTAACACAGACAAGCGATATCCTTACATTATACAGCTTATAGTACAATTTATGCGCTAGTATTTAATCCATTTAAATAGTTCCAATAATCATTTCCATTGGCGCTCTAACACAAATCATCTTTAACACGTTAAACGCCGCGCGAATTCGCCTATATTAGGATTAACATACGCGTACACCTAATATTTAATTTAAACCCATTTTATGTTAATTTTTTAAATTAACTAACATGATTTATAACGAATTTATTCACAACAAACATATAATTTTTGTTTTAACTCGATGCACCATCTATCTTATCACGAAAGTTATAAGTCTTGAGTTTGAAAAACAAACTGATTTAATTCCGAATGTAATAACATAGAAATTTAAAATTCAAAGTAAATGCCATCCCATATGTATGTAAATGCGTTTTCTGAAAATGAATATTTAAATAGGTGAATTCAAATAAAGTTTACGAAAATTTGTTTCGTCGGCGAACAAAGCGAAATAAATGAGCTCGCCTTGGGTAAAATACACATGCACACATACACACACACACGATGAATAAATATAATTGCCAATTTCCCATTTGGTTTTTGAGCAAATTAAATAAATATTTGCTTTCAATTACGCCCGAAGACGCGTTTTTAAGGCGAGCCGGGGAAAAAATGGGCTCTTCTAAAATTCAAATTCAACGACAATTTTTACACTTGCTCTAACGCGAGCTCTCTCGAATCCTCCTCGAGGAGAAAGTACCGTGGAAGGGAGGCGGGGGCGCATAAAGGAGGAGCTTTCCATGAAATAATTATTATCAAAGCTCCCTGATACATGCATAATGAACCGAGCCAAAGTTTCCTTTGTAATGTAGTTGAATTCGCATACTCTCCGATTTAATTAATTTTAATTCAACTTTACTATCTATTCTATTAAAATGAAAATACCTGCAGTTGATAATAACCGAAACCGGTTTGCTTCACTTTTAGGGTAAGGTTTATTAGGAAGTGTTTTGCTCTTAATTTATTTTGTGTTGGTTAATTAAAATTTAATTCCGATTGTGCATCTGCCATACCTGTATTGTTTTCGATTCTATAGATAGTAAATTTTTTTTCGTACACTACAATAGTTTGAAATTGATTAGGAAATAATAAATTCGCTAATATTTTAGTTGTGTCTAATAGGATATTTAATTGGTAATTATTCTGAAGTAGCGGAATCGATTTTTTATACGTTTTGTTGTAAAAATTATAGAATTGTTAAATCTGCAATATGTTACGCAGGTTGTCGTGAGAACTGAAATAATAAAAAATAATACGCTATTGAAAAGAGAATTTACAGCTAGCAACTTGTCATTATTATATAGAAATAAATGCATGTAATTGCACCAGTTTCTTGCAGATCCGTACTTTATTATTACAATATTTTACTAAATTATTCCTGATGGTTATTTAATTTATTTTTTGCGAACAATTTCAACGATTCGATATTTTCAACAGTACTCTCGAGTGACTTGCTAGTATAATTATCCTCAAACGGCCCTGACTTTATAAAATATTTATGAACCCGTTCAATTAAAAGCGGAAAATAAGCACTCTCTCTCGATCATATAAGGTTAAAAGAGCGACATAAAAAGAAAGATTTAATTTTATTAAAATTTATACGTGCATTACAGTTCTCTCATTACAATAATAACCAGCCTGTATAAAAATTAGCGCCACAAGGTAACCGGATACGTGAATACCTACGTTATTTTTCAACTACAAACTATTCGATCCGCAATTATTATTCCCGATATTTGATTTTATTCAGCGATATTCGAAATTTTCGCGGAAGGAAAAAAAAACGATGCGGTGTTGCGTTTAATTAAACTTGCTTGTTTGCGGCGTGCTCAGCGAAAATAACCCTCTGCCTTCATTGCAATTAAGCAATCTAAGCTAACATTGTTTGTTATTAAACCAAACAGATACAGTATGTTCGGACCGCTGCATTTAATTCATCTTTTAAGTGACCACACTGTATGTGAGATATTTTTTATAGATGAGATATATTGTGAGATCTCACCCCTCTTGTGTGTTTCTTCTTCAAATTCCATCAAACTGGCGAGGCACATCTTTATTGAAATAAACTTCTCGAAATTACAGCCAACAGGATTTGACACAACATTGATGGATATTTGATTACAGGTTATAATAATAAAGAAAACCAGTTTATATTTTTTAATATTAAATAATAATGGAAGCTTTATTAGGTTTAAGGCCGTGCAATTTGCCGTGGAAAAAATCTACTTTAGATTAGACGTGCTGTTATTAAATATACGAGGTGTTTAAATTTGTTTAGTACTCGTTTAGAATGATGTAGTGAAATTTGATATTAAAAAGGTGTTTATAATTAAATTTACTATTCAATGTTCAGCATCTTGTATGAGCTGCATAATTGCATTTCCAGGAATGCTAAAGGAGCTTTAAGAAATTCGATATTTAATAAGGTTTCTTTGTAATAGCCTCATTATACAAGTAAAGTATTATTTTTGTGCTTAAAGTTTTGGTTACAAATTCGAAATATTTCACCTGGTATATAAATCACACGAGCAAAGCAAAATGTTTTATTTTCTTTTCCGTTTTTGATATAGAAAATGATTTTTCTCCCGGTTCCGTCGACGAAAAGCGGAATTCAATTGGGAAACTAATTTAAGCAGAAAACCAACAAATTTAATCATTTCAGCAGAAGTGCTTTCATTAGCAATAGAACTTTACAAGAAAGTAAAGAATAACATCGTCGACGAATCGAAATGATTCATTATTAAATTTTCAAGCTGTCTAGAAACTTTGTTTGTATTTAATTATGAAATAAGTTTTTCGAATTAATTTATTTCGTGAAACGAGCCGGGCGCGGCGTACGGGGAGAGGGTAGGTTGTTTAGTTAATGTAATAACCGTGTAATTTAAATAATAATTGGATTCCGAATCTGGAAGTGAACTTCGCATTTGCTTAGTTCAAGCGACTCGTTTTTCATATTACAGCTAGCTTGATTGGGTTTTCGGACGGGTATTTTTCATTTATATCAAAACTGACACGTTCACATTCGCATTTTTATATCTATTTGACAGCTGTAATTAACAGGTTAATTAAAACACCCTCTCGATTATTTAAACAATTAAAGTCGGTGCAATTTCATCAATCAATCGATCGAAAAGGGTAAATCAATGGAACATCTGTCTGCTTGAACTTCAAACGCTACAACTTGCGCTTTTGATCTGATAAATGTCTACTTAAATTACATCCTCCTTTTTTTTCCTCTTTCGGAAGAGAGGAAAAATCCGGAATTGTTCTCAGAAATCTGATACCGGGATGAAACGACCGCTCGAAATGAATTAATAAGAACGCGGCTAACAATCTTCGGTATGGAAACTGTAAGGAAGGGAGTTTTGTTTACTTTTTTCCCTTAATTTAAATCGAGTTTAATTACGATTGTAATTAACCGATTACTAGGCGATTTAAATAATTATTTATTCATGTAGTTTCGAACCCTTCGTAGTATTTGCGGAATCCGTTCCTTTTTTATGATTTTGTAGAATGAAAATAATTTTAATATTTTAATGATGTCATAAAGCCGGTTGAGTCGTTTATTACAATTACCTTTTAATTTTTAATTGGACATCGTAATTGACCGTTTTATTGCGCAGTAAACATTTGTTTTTACGAAATTGGTTTCTGCAAAAATAAACGAAATTATTTATCATTTCTACCTGTATAATTTGAGTTGATAGAATTTGTATATTATGTATTTGTTAGTGCATTTTAATCAATTGTATTCTGTGGGCTTGCAATAATCAAATGCTCCCCCGCATTATTCAAATTAGATTACTAATAATTAATTACTTGTAAAAAATACATGAAATCTTAATGAAATGAGAGAAGCCATTGAAATTCTCCAGGAAGCAATTAATTAACCTCAACAAGAATTCATTAATCATCAAAAAACATTTTTAATGCGATAATATTTCAATTTGATTTAGAATTATTTTAGTTATTTTAATAAATTGCGCCTCGAATTTTCCGGATGTTTCGCTGAAAAATTCAGTAGGTACCCAATATGGCGCCGATTCTATCGTAATAAATCCGCGAAATGGAAAATTTTTCTCCTAAAAAATTCATGCAAAAGTTAGATTTTAATAGAGCCAGAATGGGAAAAATATATGAAATAATGGATTGAGTTTCCCCCGACATGTATTTATCATTTAGGGTGTGGCTCAAATAGAGGGGAATTTTCCGGCGCACTTTCAATTGGTCTGAGCTTTCCATAAATAAAATTTTCCGCTTATTCCAAACGAAATTTCTCAGTGAATCGTGTGCTTAACTTAAATAAAATAACATTAATTATTTGCATTCCGACTCGGCTTAATGAAGTGCATTTTCTCTTTGAAATTTTAATGAACGCAGAAACTGCATTCGTGAAACAATCTCAAAAATTGCAATTCGCACGGTTCCTAGTGGAATTGACACGCTCCCGGAATTTTGTTATCGACCTGATGGGCAAAGGCTTTTAAAAGAAACAAGATGAGTAAATTTTCCTATATTTCACCGGCAGTGCTTTCATAAAATCGCGGAATAACTTCTAACTGTCACCGAATAAAATGGAAATAAGAAAATGAATTGTCGTTTTCGCTCTTTTTCATCTCCTTTCCCCCGCGCATCCTGCGAAAGGAAGACCTTTTGGGCTTTACTTTTAATTGAAAATTAGTCACTTCTTTAACCTTCATTACGAATTTAGAGATAC
>CAKJVH030000032.1:0-28359 GCA_918026865.1 Phyllotreta striolata
TCCAAAATTAATCGGGACAGTTTCGAAGAGTTCTAAATCATACTGGTCGATTCAGAATAGTTCCAAAATTAATCGGGACAGTTTCGAAGAGTTTTAAATCATACTGGTCGATTCAGAATAGTTCCAAAATTAATCGGGACAGTTTCGAAGAGTTTTAAATCATACTGGTCGATTCAGAATAGTTCCAAAATTAATCGGGACAGTTTCGAAGAGTTTTAAATCATACTGGTCGATTCAGAATAGTTCCAAAATTAATCGGGACAGTTTCGAAGAGTTTTAAATCATACTGGTCGATTCAGAATAGTTCCAAAATTATTCGGGACAGTTTCGAAGAGTTCTAAATCATACTGGTCGATTCAGAATAGTTCCAAAATTAATCGGGACAGTTTCGAAGAGTTCTAAATCATACTGGTCGATTCAGAATAGTTCCAAAATTAATCGGGACAGTTTCGAAGAGTTTTAAATCATACTGGTCGATTCAGAATAGTTCCAAAATTAATCGGGACAGTTTCGAAGAGTTTTAAATCATACTGGTCGATTCAGAATAGTTCCAAAATTAATCGGGACAGTTTCGAAGAGTTTTAAATCATACTGGTCGATTCAGAATAGTTCCAAAATTAATCGGGACAGTTTCGAAGAGTTTTAAATCATACTGGTCGATTCAGAATAGTTCCAAAATTAATCGGGACAGTTTCGAAGAGTTTTAAATCATACTGGTCGATTCAGAATAGTTCCAAAATTAATCGGGACAGTTTCGAAGAGTTCTTAAATCATACTGGTCGATTCAGAATAGTTCCAAAATTAATCGGGACAGTTTCGAAGGAGTTCTAAATCATACTGGTCGATTCAGAATAGTTCCAAAATTAATCGGGACAGTTTCGAAGAGTTCTAAATCATACTGGTCGATTCAGAATAGTTCCAAAATTAATCGGGACAGTTTCGAAGAGTTCTAAATCATACTGGTCGATTCAGAATAGTTCCAAAATTAATCGGGACAGTTTCGAAGAGTTTTAAATCATACTGGTCGATTCAGAATAGTTCCAAAATTAATCGGGACAGTTTCGAAGAGTTTCTAAATCATACTGGTCGATTCAGAATAGTTCCAAAATTAATCGGGACAGTTTCGAAGAGTTTTAAATCATACTGGTCGATTCAGAATAGTTCCAAAATTAATCGGGACAGTTTCGAAGAGTTTTAAATCATACTGGTCGATTCAGAATAGTTCCAAAATTAATCGGGACAGTTTCGAAGAGTTTTAAATCATACTGGTCGATTCAGAATAGTTCCAAAATTAATCGGGACAGTTTCGAAGAGTTTTAAATCATACTGGTCGATTCAGAATAGTTCCAAAATTAATCGGGACAGTTTCGAAGAGTTTTAAATCATACTGGTCGATTCAGAATAGTTCCAAAATTAATCGGGACAGTTTCGAAGAGTTCTAAATCATACTGGTCGATTCAGAATAGTTCCAAAATTAATCGGGACAGTTTCGAAGAGTTCTAAATCATACTGGTCGATTCAGAATAGTTCCAAAATTAATCGGGACAGTTTCGAAGAGTTCTAAATCATACTGGTCGATTCAGAATAGTTCCAAAATTAATCGGGACAGTTTCGAAGAGTTTAAATCATACTGGTCGATTCAGAATAGTTCCAAAATTAATCGGGACAGTTTCGAAGAGTTTTAAATCATACTGGTCGATTCAGAATAGTTCCAAAATTAATCGGGACAGTTTCGAAGAGTTTTAAATCATACTGGTCGATTCAGAATAGTTCCAAAATTAATCGGGACAGTTTCGAAGAGTTTTAAATCATACTGGTCGATTCAGAATAGTTCCAAAATTAATCGGGACAGTTTCGAAGAGTTTTAAATCATACTGGTCGATTCAGAATAGTTCCAAAATTAATCGGGACAGTTTCGAAGAGTTTAAATCATACTGGTCGATTCAGAATAGTTCCAAAATTAATCGGGACAGTTTCGAAGAGTTTTAAATCATACTGGTCGATTCAGAATAGTTCCAAAATTAATCGGGACAGTTTCGAAGAGTTTTAAATCATACTGGTCGATTCAGAATAGTTCCAAAATTAATCGGGACAGTTTCGAAGAGTTTCTAAATCATACTGGTCGATTCAGAATAGTTCCAAAATTAATCGGGACAGTTTCGAAGAGTTCTAAATCATACTGGTCGATTCAGAATAGTTCCAAAATTAATCGGGACAGTTTCGAAGAGTTTCTAAATCATACTGGTCGATTCAGAATAGTTCCAAAATTAATCGGGACAGTTTCGAAGAGTTTTAAATCATACTGGTCGATTCAGAATAGTTCCAAAATTAATCGGGACAGTTTCGAAGAGTTTTAAATCATACTGGTCGATTCAGAATAGTTCCAAAATTAAACGGGACAGTTTCGAAGAGTTCTAAATCATACTGGTCGATTCAGAATAGTTCCAAAATTAAACGGGACAGTTTCGAAGAGTTCTAAATCATACTGGTCGATTCAGAATAGTTCCAAAATTAAACGGGACAGTTTCGAAGAGTTCTAAATCATACTGGTCGATTCAGAATAGTTCCAAAATTAATCGGGACAGTTTCGAAGAGTTCTAAATCATACTGGTCGATTCAGAATAGTTCCAAAATTAATCGGGACAGTTTCGAAGAGTTCTAAATCATACTGGTCGATTCAGAATAGTTCCAAAATTAATCGGGACAGTTTCGAAGAGTTCTAAATCATACTGGTCGATTCAGAATAGTTCCAAAATTAATCGGGACAGTTTCGAAGAGTTTTAAATCATACTGGTCGATTCAGAATAGTTCCAAAATTAATCGGGACAGTTTCGAAGAGTTCTAAATCATACTGGTCGATTCAGAATAGTTCCAAAATTAATCGGGACAGTTTCGAAGAGTTTTAAATCATACTGGTCGATTCAGAATAGTTCCAAAATTAATCGGGACAGTTTCGAAGAGTTTTAAATCATACTGGTCGATTCAGAATAGTTCCAAAATTAATCGGGACAGTTTCGAAGAGTTTTAAATCATACTGGTCGATTCAGAATAGTTCCAAAATTAATCGGGACAGTTTCGAAGAGTTTTAAATCATACTGGTCGATTCAGAATAGTTCCAAAATTAATCGGGACAGTTTCGAGAGTTCTAAATCATACTGGTCGATTCAGAATAGTTCCAAAATTAATCGGGACAGTTTCGAAGAGTTTAAATCATACTGGTCGATTCAGAATAGTTCCAAAATTAATCGGGACAGTTTCGAAGAGTTTTAAATCATACTGGTCGATTCAGAATAGTTCCAAAATTAATCGGGACAGTTTCGAAGAGTTCTAAATCATACTGGTCGATTCAGAATAGTTCCAAAATTAATCGGGACAGTTTCGAAGAGTTTAAATCATACTGGTCGATTCAGAATAGTTCCAAAATTAATCGGGACAGTTTCGAAGAGTTTTAAATCATACTGGTCGATTCAGAATAGTTCCAAAATTAATCGGGACAGTTTCGAAGAGTTTTAAATCATACTGGTCGATTCAGAATAGTTCCAAAATTAATCGGGACAGTTTCGAAGAGTTTAAATCATACTGGTCGATTCAGAATAGTTCCAAAATTAATCGGGACAGTTTCGAAGAGTTTTAAATCATACTGGTCGATTCAGAATAGTTCCAAAATTAATCGGGACAGTTTCGAAGAGTTCTAAATCATACTGGTCGATTCAGAATAGTTCCAAAATTAATCGGGACAGTTTCGAAGAGTTCTAAATCATACTGGTCGATTCAGAATAGTTCCAAAATTAATCGGGACAGTTTCGAAGAGTTCTTAATCATACTGGTCGATTCAGAATAGTTCCAAAATTAATCGGGACAGTTTCGAAGAGTTCTAAATCATACTGGTCGATTCAGAATAGTTCCAAAATTCATCGGGACAGTTTCGAAGAGTTCTAAATCATACTGGTCGATTCAGAATAGTTCCAAAATTAATCGGGACAGTTTCGAAGAGTTCAAATCATACTGGTCGATTCAGAATAGTTCCAAAATTAATCGGGACAGTTTCGAAGAGTTTTAAATCATACTGGTCGATTCAGAATAGTTCCAAAATTAATCGGGACAGTTTCGAAGAGTTCTAAATCATACTGGTCGATTCAGAATAGTTCCAAAATTAATCGGGACAGTTTCGAAGAGTTCTAAATCATACTGGTCGATTCAGAATAGTTCCAAAATTAATCGGGACAGTTTCGAAGAGTTCTAAATCATACCGGTCGATTCAGAATAGTTCCAAAATTAATCGGGACAGTTTCGAAGAGTTCTAAATCATACTGGTCGATTCAGAATAGTTCCAAAATTAATCGGGACAGTTTCGAAGAGTTCTAAATCATACTGGTCGATTCAGAATAGTTCCAAAATTAATCGGGACAGTTTCGAAGAGTTTTAAATCATACTGGTCGATTCAGAATAGTTCCAAAATTAATCGGGACAGTTTCGAAGAGTTCTAAATCATACTGGTCGATTCAGAATAGTTCCAAAATTAATCGGGACAGTTTCGAAGAGTTTTAAATCATACTGGTCGATTCAGAATAGTTCCAAAATTAATCGGGACAGTTTCGAGGAGTTCTGAATCATACTGGTCGATTCAGAATAGTTCCAAAATTAATCGGGACAGTTTCGAAGAGTTTTAAATCATACTGGTCGATTCAGAATAGTTCCAAAATTAATCGGGACAGTTTCGAAGAGTTCTAAATCATACTGTTCGATTCAGAATAGTTCCAAAATTAATCCGGACAGTTTCGAAGAGTTTTAAATCATACTGGTCGATTCAGAATAGTTCCAAAATTAATCGGGACAGTTCGAGGAGTTCTAAATCATACTGTTCGATTCAGAATAGTTCCAAAATTAATCCGGACAGTTTCGAAGAGTTTTAAATCATACTGGTCGATTCAGAATAGTTCCAAAATTAATCGGACAGTTTCGAGGAGTTCTAAATCATACTGGTCGATTCAGAATAGTTCCAAAATTAATCGGGACAGTTTCGAGGAGTTCTAAATCATACTGTTCGATTCAGAATAGTTCCAAAATTAATCGGGACAGTTTCGAGGAGTTCTAAATCATACTGGTCGATTCAGAATAGTTCCAAAATTAATCGGGACAGTTTCGAGGAGTTCTAAATCATACTGGTCGATTCAGAATAGTTCCAAAATTAATCGGGACAGTTTCGAGGAGTTCTAAATCATACTGGTCGATTCAGAATAGTTCCAAAATTAATCGGGACAGTTTCGAGGAGTTCTAAATCATACTGTTCGATTCAGAATAGTTCCAAAATTAATCCGGACAGTTTCGAAGAGTTTTAAATCATACTGTTCGATTCAGAATAGTTCCAAAATTAATCCGGACAGTTTCGAAGAGTTTTAAATCATACTGGTCGATTCAGAATAGTTCCAAAATTAATCGGGACAGTTTCGAAGAGTTTTAAATCATACTGGTCGATTCAGAATAGTTCCAAAATTAATCGGGACAGTTTCGAAGAGTTCTAAATCATACTGGTCGATTCAGAATAGTTCCAAAATTAATCGGGACAGTTTCGAAGAGTTTTAAATCATACTGGTCGATTCAGAATAGTTCCAAAATTAATCGGGACAGTTTCGAAGAGTTCTAAATCATACTGGTCGATTCAGAATAGTTCCAAAATTAATCGGGACAGTTTCGAAGAGTTCCAAATCATACTGTTCGATTCAGAATAGTTCCAAAATTAATCCGGACAGTTTCGAAGAGTTTTAAATCATACTGGTCGATTCAGAATAGTTCCAAAATTAATCCGGACAGTTTCGAAGAGTTTTAAATCATACTGGTCGATTCAGAATAGTTCCAAAATTAATCGGGACAGTTTCGAAGAGTTCTAAATCATACTGGTCGATTCAGAATAGTTCCAAAATTAATCGGGACAGTTTCGAAGAGTTCCAAATCATACTGTTCGATTCAGAATAGTTCCAAAATTAATCCGGACAGTTTCGAAGAGTTTTAAATCATACTGGTCGATTCAGAATAGTTCCAAAATTAATCGGGACAGTTTCGAGGAGTTCTAAATCATACTGTTCGATTCAGAATAGTTCCAAAATTAATCCGGACAGTTTCGAAGAGTTTTAAATCATACTGGTCGATTCAGAATAGTTCCAAAATTAATCGGGACAGTTTCGAGGAGTTCTAAATCATACTGGTCGATTCAGAATAGTTCCAAAATTAATCGGGACAGTTTCGAGAGTTCTAAATCATACTGGTCGATTCAGAATAGTTCCAAAATTAATCGGGACAGTTTCGAAGAGTTCCAAATCATACTGTTCGATTCAGAATAGTTCCAAAATTAATCCGGACAGTTTCGAAGAGTTTTAAATCATACTGGTCGATTCAGAATAGTTCCAAAATTAATCGGGACAGTTTCGAAGAGTTCTAAATCATACTGGTCGATTCAGAATAGTTCCAAAATTAATCCGGACAGTTTCGAAGAGTTTTAAATCATACTGGTCGATTCAGAATAGTTCCAAAATTAATCGGGACAGTTTCGAGGAGTTCTAAATCATACTGGTCGATTCAGAATAGTTCCAAAATTAATCGGGACAGTTTCGAGGAGTTCTAAATCATACTGGTCGATTCAGAATAGTTCCAAAATTAATCGGGACAGTTTCGAAGAGTTCCAAATCATACTGTTCGATTCAGAATAGTTCCAAAATTAATCCGGACAGTTTCGAAGAGTTTTAAATCATACTGGTCGATTCAGAATAGTTCCAAAATTAATCGGGACAGTTTCGAAGAGTTTTAAATCATACTGGTCGATTCAGAATAGTTCCAAAATTAATCGGGATAGTTTCGAAGAGTTTTAAATCATACTGGTCGATTCAGAATAGTTCCAAAATTAATCCGGACAGTTTCGAAGAGTTCTAAATCATACTGGTCGATTCAGAATAGTTCCAAAATTAATCGGGACAGTTTCGAAGAGTTCTAAATCATACTGGTCGATTCAGAATAGTTCCAAAATTAATCGGGACAGTTTCGAAGAGTTCCAAATCATACTGTTCGATTCAGAATAGTTCCAAAATTAATCCGGACAGTTTCGAAGAGTTCTAAATCATACTGGTCGATTCAGAATAGTTCCAAAATTAATCGGGACAGTTTCGAAGAGTTCCAAATCATACTGTTCGATTCAGAATAGTTCCAAAATTAATCCGGACAGTTTCGAAGAGTTCTAAATCATACTGATGGTCGATTCAAAATAGTTCCAAAATTCATCGGGACAGTTTCGAAGAGTTCTAAATCATACTGGTCGATTCAGAATAGTTCCAAAATTAATCGGGACAGTTTCGAAGAGTTCCAAATCATACTGGTCGATTCAGAATAGTTCCAAAATTAATCCGGACAGTTTCGAAGAGTTTTAAATCATACTGGTCGATTCAGAATAGTTCCAAAATTAATCCGGACAGTTTCGAAGAGTTCTAAATCATACTGGTCGATTCAGAATAGTTCCAAAATTAATCGGGACAGTTTCGAAGAGTTCTAAATCATTCTGGTCGATTCAGAATAGTTCCAAAATTAATCGGGACAGTTTCGAAGAGTTCTAAATCATACTGGTCGATTCAGAATAGTTCCAAAATTAATCGGGACAGTTTCGAAGAGTTCTAAATCATTTTGGTCGATTCAGAATAGTTCCAAAATTAATCGGGACAGTTTCGAAGAGTTCTAAATCATTTTGGTCGATTCAGAATAGTTCCAAAATTAATCGGGACAGTTTCGAAGAGTTCTAAATCATACTGGTCGATTCAGAATAGTTCCAAAATTAATCGGGACAGTTTCGAAGAGTTCTAAATCATTTTGGTCGATTCAGAATAGTTCCAAAATTAATCGGGACAGTTTCGAAGAGTTCTAAATCATTTTGGTCGATTCAGTATAGTTCCAAAATTAATCGGGACAGTTTCGAAGAGTTCTAAATCATTTTGGTCGATTCAGAATAGTTCCAAAATTAATCGGGACAGTTTCGAAGAGTTCTAAATCATTTTGGTCGATTCAGAATAGTTCCAAAATTAATCGGGACAGTTTCGAAGAGTTCCAAATCATACTGTTCGATTCAGAATAGTTCCAAAATTAATCGGGACAGTTTCGAAGAGTTCTAAATCATACTGGTCGATTCAGAATAGTTCCAAAATTAATCGGGACAGTTTCGAAGAGTTCTAAATCATACTGGTCGATTCAGAATAGTTCCAAAATTAATCGGGACAGTTTCGAAGAGTTCTAAATCATACTGTTCGATTCAGAATAGTTCCAAAATTAATCCGGACAGTTTCGAAGAGTTCTAAATCATACTGGTCGATTCAGAATAGTTCCAAAATTAATCGGGACAGTTTCGAAGAGTTCCAAATCATACTGTTCGATTCAGAATAGTTCCAAAATTAATCCGGACAGTTTCGAAGAGTTCTAAATCATACTGATGGTCGATTCAAAATAGTTCCAAAATTAATCGGGACAGTTTCGAAGAGTTCCAAATCATACTGGTCGATTCAGAATAGTTCCAAAATTAATCCGGACAGTTTCGAAGAGTTTTAAATCATACTGGTCGATTCAGAATAGTTCCAAAATTAATCCGGACAGTTTCGAAGAGTTCCAAATCATACTGGTCGATTCAGAATAGTTCCAAAATTAATCGGGACAGTTTCGAAGAGTTCTAAATCATTCTGGTCGATTCAGAATAGTTCCAAAATTAATCGGGACAGTTTCGAAGAGTTCCAAATCATACTGGTCGATTCAGAATAGTTCCAAAATTAATCCGGACAGTTTCGAAGAGTTTTAAATCATACTGGTCGATTCAGAATAGTTCCAAAATTAATCGGGACAGTTTCGAAGAGTTCCAAATCATACTGGTCGATTCAGAATAGTTCCAAAATTAATCGGGACAGTTTCGAAGAGTTCCAAATCATACTGGTCGATTCAGAATAGTTCCAAAATTAATCGGGACAGTTTCGAAGAGTTCCAAATCATACTGGTCGATTCAGAATAGTTCCAAAATTAATCGGGACAGTTTCGAAGAGTTCTAAATCATACTGGTCGATTCAGAATAGTTCCAAAATTAATCCGGACAGTTTCGAAGAGTTTTAAATCATACTGGTCGATTCAGAATAGTTCCAAAATTAATCGGGACAGTTTCGAAGAGTTCTAAATCATACTGGTCGATTCAGAATAGTTCCAAAATTAATCGGGACAGTTTCGAAGAGTTCCAAATCATACTGTTCGATTCAGAATAGTTCCAAAATTAATCCGGACAGTTTCGAAGAGTTCTAAATCATACTGGTCGATTCAGAATAGTTCCAAAATTAATCGGGACAGTTTCGAAGAGTTCTAAATCATACTGATGGTCGATTCAAAATAGTTCCAAAATTCATCGGGACAGTTTCGAAGAGTTCTAAATCATACTGGTCGATTCAGAATAGTTCCAAAATAAATCGGGACAGTTTCGAAGAGTTTTAAATCATACTGGTCGATTCAGAATAGTTCCAAAATTAATCGGGACAGTTTCGAAGAGTTCTAAATCATACTGGTCGATTCAGAATAGTTCCAAAATTAATCGGGACAGTTTCGAAGAGTTCCAAATCATACTGTTCGATTCAGAATAGTTCCAAAATTAATCCGGACAGTTTCGAAGAGTTCTAAATCATACTGGTCGATTCAGAATAGTTCCAAAATTAATCGGGACAGTTTCGAAGAGTTCTAAATCATACTGATGGTCGATTCAAAATAGTTCCAAAATTCATCGGGACAGTTTCGAAGAGTTCTAAATCATACTGGTCGATTCAGAATAGTTCCAAAATTAATCGGGACAGTTTCGAAGAGTTCCAAATCATACTGTTCGATTCAGAATAGTTCCAAAATTAATCCGGACAGTTTCGAAGAGTTCTAAATCATACTGGTCGATTCAGAATAGTTCCAAAATTAATCGGGACAGTTTCGAAGAGTTCTAAATCATACTGATGGTCGATTCAGAATAGTTCCAAAATAAATCGGGACAGTTTCGAAGAGTTCTAAATCATACTGGTCGATTCAGAATAGTTCCAAAATTAATCGGGACAGTTTCGAAGAGTTTTAAATCATACTGGTCACTTCAGAATAGTTCTAAAATTCATCGGGACAGTTTCGAAGAGTTCTAAATCATACTGGTCGATTCAGAATAGTTCCAAAATAAATCGGGACAGTTTCGAAGAGTTTTAAATCATACTGGTCGATTCAGAATAGTTCCAAAATTAATCGGGATAGTTTCGAAGAGTTCTATTTTATTCTGGTCACTTCAGAATAGTTCTAAAATTAATCGGGATAGTTTCGAAGAGTTTTAAATCATACTGGTCGATTCAGAATAGTTCCAAAATTAATCGGGATAGTTTCGAAGAGTTCTATTTCATTCTGGTCACTTCAGAATAGTTCTAAAATTAATCGGGATAGTTTCGAAGAGTTCTAAATCATACTGGTCACTTCAGAATAGTTCTAAAATTAATCGGGATAGTTTCGAAGAGTTCTATTTCATTCTGGTCACTTCAGAATAGTTCTAAAATTAATCGGGATAGTTTCGAAGAGTTCTAAATCATACTGGTCGATTCAGAATAGTTCCAAAATTAATCGGGACAGTTTCGAAGAGTTCTAAATCATACTGGTCGATTCAGAATAGTTCCAAAATTAATCGGGACAGTTTCGAAGAGTTCTAAATCATACTGGTCGATTCAGAATAGTTCCAAAATTAATCGGGACAGTTTCGAAGAGTTCTAAATCATACTGGTCGATTCAGAATAGTTCCAAAATTAATCGGGACAGTTTCGAAGAGTTTTAAATCATACTGGTCGATTCAGAATAGTTCCAAAATTAATCGGGACAGTTTCGAAGAGTTTTAAATCATACTGGTCGATTCAGAATAGTTCCAAAATTAATCGGGACAGTTTCGAAGAGTTTTAAATCATACTGGTCGATTCAGAATAGTTCCAAAATTAATCGGGACAGTTTCGAAGAGTTTTAAATCATACTGGTCGATTCAGAATAGTTCCAAAATTAATCGGGACAGTTTCGAAGAGTTCTAAATCATACTGGTCGATTCAGAATAGTTCCAAAATTAATCGGGACAGTTTCGAAGAGTTCTAAATCATACTGGTCGATTCAGAATAGTTCCAAAATTAATCGGGACAGTTTCGAAGAGTTTTAAATCATACTGGTCGATTCAGAATAGTTCCAAAATTAATCGGGACAGTTTCGAAGAGTTTTAAATCATACTGGTCGATTCAGAATAGTTCCAAAATTAATCGGGACAGTTTCGAAGAGTTCTAAATCATACTGGTCGATTCAGAATAGTTCCAAAATTAATCGGGACAGTTTCGAAGAGTTCTAAATCATACTGGTCGATTCAGAATAGTTCCAAAATTAATCGGGACAGTTTCGAAGAGTTCTAAATCATACTGGTCGATTCAGAATAGTTCCAAAATTAATCGGGACAGTTTCGAAGAGTTTTAAATCATACTGGTCGATTCAGAATAGTTCCAAAATTAATCGGGACAGTTTCGAAGAGTTCTAAATCATACTGGTCGATTCAGAATAGTTCCAAAATTAATCGGGACAGTTTCGAAGAGTTTTAAATCATACTGGTCGATTCAGAATAGTTCCAAAATTAATCGGGACAGTTTCGAAGAGTTTTAAATCATACTGGTCGATTCAGAATAGTTCCAAAATTAATCGGGACAGTTTCGAAGAGTTTTAAATCATACTGGTCGATTCAGAATAGTTCCAAAATTAATCGGGACAGTTTCGAAGAGTTCTAAATCATACTGGTCGATTCAGAATAGTTCCAAAATTAATCGGGACAGTTTCGAAGAGTTTTAAATCATACTGGTCGATTCAGAATAGTTCCAAAATTAATCGGGACAGTTTCGAAGAGTTTTAAATCATACTGGTCGATTCAGAATAGTTCCAAAATTAATCGGGACAGTTTCGAAGAGTTTTAAATCATACTGGTCGATTCAGAATAGTTCCAAAATTAATCGGGACAGTTTCGAAGAGTTTTAAATCATACTGGTCGATTCAGAATAGTTCCAAAATTAATCGGGACAGTTTCGAAGAGTTTTAAATCATACTGGTCGATTCAGAATAGTTCCAAAATTAATCGGGACAGTTTCGAAGAGTTTTAAATCATACTGGTCGATTCAGAATAGTTCCAAAATTAATCGGGACAGTTTCGAAGAGTTTTAAATCATACTGGTCGATTCAGAATAGTTCCAAAATTAATCGGGACAGTTTCGAAGAGTTTTAAATCATACTGGTCGATTCAGAATAGTTCCAAAATTAATCGGGACAGTTTCGAAGAGTTTTAAATCATACTGGTCGATTCAGAATAGTTCCAAAATTAATCGGGACAGTTTCGAAGAGTTTTAAATCATACTGGTCGATTCAGAATAGTTCCAAAATTAATCGGGACAGTTTCGAAGAGTTTTAAATCATACTGGTCGATTCAGAATAGTTCCAAAATTAATCGGGACAGTTTCGAAGAGTTTTAAATCATACTGGTCGATTCAGAATAGTTCCAAAATTAATCGGGACAGTTTCGAAGAGTTTTAAATCATACTGGTCGATTCAGAATAGTTCCAAAATTAATCGGGACAGTTTCGAAGAGTTTTAAATCATACTGGTCGATTCAGAATAGTTCCAAAATTAATCGGGACAGTTTCGAAGAGTTTTAAATCATACTGGTCGATTCAGAATAGTTCCAAAATTAATCGGGACAGTTTCGAAGAGTTTTAAATCATACTGGTCGATTCAGAATAGTTCCAAAATTAATCGGGACAGTTTCGAAGAGTTTTAAATCATACTGGTCGATTCAGAATAGTTCCAAAATTAATCGGGACAGTTTCGAAGAGTTTTAAATCATACTGGTCGATTCAGAATAGTTCCAAAATTAATCGGGACAGTTTCGAAGAGTTTTAAATCATACTGGTCGATTCAGAATAGTTCCAAAATTAATCGGGACAGTTTCGAAGAGTTTTAAATCATACTGGTCGATTCAGAATAGTTCCAAAATTAATCGGGACAGTTTCGAAGAGTTTTAAATCATACTGGTCGATTCAGAATAGTTCCAAAATTAATCGGGACAGTTTCGAGGAGTTCTAAATCATACTGGTCGATTCAGAATAGTTCCAAAATTAATCGGGACAGTTTCGAAGAGTTTTAAATCATACTGGTCGATTCAGAATAGTTCCAAAATTAATAGGGACAGTTTCGAAGAGTTTTAAATCATACTGGTCGATTCAGAATAGTTCCAAAATTAATCGGGACAGTTTCGAAGAGTTTTAAATCATACTGGTCGATTCAGAATAGTTCCAAAATTAATCGGGACAGTTTCGAAGAGTTTTAAATCATACTGGTCGATTCAGAATAGTTCCAAAATTAATAGGGACAGTTTCGAAGAGTTTTAAATCATACTGGTCGATTCAGAATAGTTCCAAAATTAATCGGGACAGTTTCGAAGAGTTTTAAATCATACTGGTCGATTCAGAATAGTTCCAAAATTAATCGGGACAGTTTCGAAGAGTTCCAAATCATACTGTTCGATTCAGAATAGTTCCAAAATTAATCCGGACAGTTTCGAAGAGTTTTAAATCATACTGGTCGATTCAGAATAGTTCCAAAATTAATCGGGACAGTTTCGAAGAGTTCTAAATCATACTGGTCGATTCAGAATAGTTCCAAAATTAATCGGGACAGTTTCGAAGAGTTCCAAATCATACTGTTCGATTCAGAATAGTTCCAAAATTAATCGGGACAGTTTCGAAGAGTTTTAAATCATACTGGTCGATTCAGAATAGTTCCAAAATTAATCGGGACAGTTTCGAAGAGTTTTAAATCATACTGGTCGATTCAGAATAGTTCCAAAATTAATCGGGACAGTTTCGAAGAGTTTTAAATCATACTGGTCGATTCAGAATAGTTCCAAAATTAATCGGGACAGTTTCGAAGAGTTTTAAATCATACTGGTCGATTCAGAATAGTTCCAAAATTAATCGGGACAGTTTCGAAGAGTTTTAAATCATACTGGTCGATTCAGAATAGTTCCAAAATTAATCGGGACAGTTTCGAAGAGTTTTAAATCATACTGGTCGATTCAGAATAGTTCCAAAATTAATCGGGACAGTTTCGAAGAGTTTTAAATCATACTGGTCGATTCAGAATAGTTCCAAAATTAATCGGGACAGTTTCGAAGAGTTTTAAATCATACTGGTCGATTCAGAATAGTTCCAAAATTAATCGGGACAGTTTCGAAGAGTTTTAAATCATACTGGTCGATTCAGAATAGTTCCAAAATTAATCGGGACAGTTTCGAAGAGTTTTAAATCATACTGGTCGATTCAGAATAGTTCCAAAATTAATCGGGACAGTTTCGAAGAGTTTTAAATCATACTGGTCGATTCAGAATAGTTCCAAAATTAATCGGGACAGTTTCGAAGAGTTTTAAATCATACTGGTCGATTCAGAATAGTTCCAAAATTAATCGGGACAGTTTCGAAGAGTTCTAAATCATACTGGTCGATTCAGAATAGTTCCAAAATTAATCGGGACAGTTTCGAAGAGTTCTAAATCATACTGGTCGATTCAGAATAGTTCCAAAATTAATCGGGACAGTTTCGAAGAGTTTTAAATCATACTGGTCGATTCAGAATAGTTCCAAAATTAATCGGGACAGTTTCGAAGAGTTTTAAATCATACTGGTCGATTCAGAATAGTTCCAAAATTAATCGGGACAGTTTCGAAGAGTTTTAAATCATACTGGTCGATTCAGAATAGTTCCAAAATTAATCGGGACAGTTTCGAGGAGTTCTAAATCATACTGGTCGATTCAGAATAGTTCCAAAATTAATCGGGACAGTTTCGAAGAGTTTTAAATCATACTGGTCGATTCAGAATAGTTCCAAAATTAATCGGGACAGTTTCGAAGAGTTTTAAATCATACTGGTCGATTCAGAATAGTTCCAAAATTAATAGGGACAGTTTCGAAGAGTTTTAAATCATACTGGTCGATTCAGAATAGTTCCAAAATTAATCGGGACAGTTTCGAAGAGTTTTAAATCATACTGGTCGATTCAGAATAGTTCCAAAATTAATCGGGACAGTTTCGAAGAGTTCCAAATCATACTGTTCGATTCAGAATAGTTCCAAAATTAATCCGGACAGTTTCGAAGAGTTTTAAATCATACTGGTCGATTCAGAATAGTTCCAAAATTAATCGGGACAGTTTCGAAGAGTTCTAAATCATACTGGTCGATTCAGAATAGTTCCAAAATTAATCGGGACAGTTTCGAAGAGTTCCAAATCATACTGTTCGATTCAGAATAGTTCCAAAATTAATCCGGACAGTTTCGAAGAGTTCTAAATCATACTGGTCGATTCAGAATAGTTCCAAAATTAATCGGGACAGTTTCGAAGAGTTCTAAATCATACTGATGGTCGATTCAAAATAGTTCCAAAATTCATCGGGACAGTTTCGAAGAGTTCTAAATCATACTGGTCGATTCAGAATAGTTCCAAAATTAATCGGGACAGTTTCGAAGAGTTCTAAATCATACTGATGGTCGATTCAAAATAGTTCCAAAATTAATCGGGACAGTTTCGAAGAGTTCCAAATCATACTGTTCGATTCAGAATAGTTCCAAAATTAATCGGGACAGTTTCGAAGAGTTTTAAATCATACTGGTCGATTCAGAATAGTTCCAAAATTAATCCGGACAGTTTCGAAGAGTTTTAAATCATACTGGTCGATTCAGAATAGTTCCAAAATTAATCGGGACAGTTTCGAAGAGTTCTAAATCATACTGGTCGATTCAGAATAGTTCCAAAATTAATCGGGACAGTTTCGAAGAGTTCTAAATCATACTGATGGTCGATTCAAAATAGTTCCAAAATTAATCCGGACAGTTTCGAAGAGTTTTAAATCATACTGGTCGATTCAGAATAGTTCCAAAATTAATCCGGACAGTTTCGAAGAGTTTTAAATCATACTGGTCGATTCAGAATAGTTCCAAAATTAATCCGGACAGTTTCGAAGAGTTTTAAATCATACTGGTCGATTCAGAATAGTTCCAAAATTAATCGGGACAGTTTCGAAGAGTTCTAAATCATACTGGTCGATTCAGAATAGTTCCAAAATTCATCGGGACAGTTTCGAAGAGTTCTAAATCATACTGGTCGATTCAGAATAGTTCCAAAATTAATCCGGACAGTTTCGAAGAGTTTTAAATCATACTGGTCGATTCAGAATAGTTCCAAAATTAATCGGGACAGTTTCGAAGAGTTCCAAATCATACTGTTCGATTCAGAATAGTTCCAAAATTAATCCGGACAGTTTCGAAGAGTTCTAAATCATACTGGTCGATTCAGAATAGTTCCAAAATTAATCGGGACAGTTTCGAAGAGTTCCAAATCATACTGTTCGATTCAGAATAGTTCCAAAATTAATCGGGACAGTTTCGAAGAGTTCTAAATCATACTGGTCGATTCAGAATAGTTCCAAAATTAATCGGGACAGTTTCGAAGAGTTCTAAATCATACTGATGGTCGATTCAGAATAGTTCCAAAATTAATCGGGACAGTTTCGAAGAGTTCTAAATCATACTGGTCGATTCAGAATAGTTCCAAAATTAATCGGGACAGTTTCGAAGAGTTCTAAATCATACTGGTCGATTCAGAATAGTTCCAAAATTAATCGGGACAGTTTCGAAGAGTTCTAAATCATACTGGTCGATTCAGAATAGTTCCAAAATTAATCCGGACAGTTTCGAAGAGTTTTAAATCATACTGGTCGATTCAGAATAGTTCCAAAATTAATCGGGACAGTTTCGAAGAGTTCCAAATCATACTGTTCGATTCAGAATAGTTCCAAAATTAATCCGGACAGTTTCGAAGAGTTCTAAATCATACTGGTCGATTCAGAATAGTTCCAAAATTAATCGGGACAGTTTCGAAGAGTTCCAAATCATACTGTTCGATTCAGAATAGTTCCAAAATTAATCCGGACAGTTTCGAAGAGTTCTAAATCATACTGGTCGATTCAGAATAGTTCCAAAATTAATCGGGACAGTTTCGAAGAGTTCTAAATCATACTGATGGTCGATTCAGAATAGTTCCAAAATTAATCGGGACAGTTTCGAAGAGTTCTAAATCATACTGGTCGATTCAGAATAGTTCCAAAATTAATCGGGACAGTTTCGAAGAGTTCTAAATCATACTGATGGTCGATTCAAAATAGTTCCAAAATTAATCGGGACAGTTTCGAAGAGTTCCAAATCATACTGTTCGATTCAGAATAGTTCCAAAATTAATCGGGACAGTTTCGAAGAGTTTTAAATCATACTGGTCGATTCAGAATAGTTCCAAAATTAATCCGGACAGTTTCGAAGAGTTTTAAATCATACTGGTCGATTCAGAATAGTTCCAAAATTAATCGGGACAGTTTCGAAGAGTTCTAAATCATACTGGTCGATTCAGAATAGTTCCAAAATTAATCGGGACAGTTTCGAAGAGTTCTAAATCATACTGATGGTCGATTCAGAATAGTTCCAAAATTAATCGGGACAGTTTCGAAGAGTTTTAAATCATACTGGTCGATTCAGAATAGTTCCAAAATTAATCCGGACAGTTTCGAAGAGTTTTAAATCATACTGGTCGATTCAGAATAGTTCCAAAATTAATCCGGACAGTTTCGAAGAGTTTTAAATCATACTGGTCGATTCAGAATAGTTCCAAAATTAATCGGGACAGTTTCGAAGAGTTCTAAATCATACTGGTCGATTCAGAATAGTTCCAAAATTCATCGGGACAGTTTCGAAGAGTTCCAAATCATACTGTTCGATTCAGAATAGTTCCAAAATTAATCCGGACAGTTTCGAAGAGTTCTAAATCATACTGGTCGATTCAGAATAGTTCCAAAATTAATCGGGACAGTTTCGAAGAGTTTTAAATCATACTGGTCGATTCAGAATAGTTCCAAAATTAATCGGGACAGTTTCGAAGAGTTCTAAATCATACTGGTCGATTCAGAATAGTTCCAAAATTAATCGGGACAGTTTCGAAGAGTTTTAAATCATACTGGTCGATTCAGAATAGTTCCAAAATTAATCGGGACAGTTTCGAAGAGTTTTAAATCATACTGGTCGATTCAGAATAGTTCCAAAATTAATCGGGACAGTTTCGAAGAGTTTTAAATCATACTGGTCGATTCAGAATAGTTCCAAAATTAATCGGGATAGTTTCGAAGAGTTCTATTTCATTCTGGTCACTTCAGAATAGTTCTAAAATTAATCGGGATAGTTTCGAAGAGTTCTAAATCATACTGGTCGATTCAGAATAGTTCTAAAATTAATCGGGATAGTTTCGAAGAGTTCTAAATCATACTGGTCACTTCAGAATAGTTCTAAAATTAATCGGGATAGTTTCGAAGAGTTCTAAATCATACTGGTCGATTCAGAATAGTTCCAAAATTAATCGGGACAGTTTCGAAGAGTTTTAAATCATACTGGTCGATTCAGAATAGTTCCAAAATTAATCGGGACAGTTTCGAAGAGTTCTATTTCATTCTGGTCACTTCAGAATAGTTCTAAAATTAATCGGGATAGTTTCGAAGAGTTTTAAATCATACTGGTCGATTCAGAATAGTTCCAAAATTAATCGGGATAGTTTCGAAGAGTTCTATTTCATTCTGGTCACTTCAGAATAGTTCTAAAATTAATCGGGATAGTTTCGAAGAGTTTTAAATCATACTGGTCACTTCAGAATAGTTCTAAAATTAATCGGGATAGTTTCGAAGAGTTCTAAATCATACTGGTCGATTCAGAATAGTTCCAAAATTAATCCGGACAGTTTCGAAGAGTTTTAAATCATACTGGTCGATTCAGAATAGTTCCAAAATTAATCGGGACAGTTTCGAAGAGTTTTAAATCATACTGGTCGATTCAGAATAGTTCCAAAATTAATCGGGACAGTTTCGAAGAGTTCTATTTCATTCTGGTCACTTCGGAATAGTTTTTAAATCTAATCGGGATAGTTTCGAAGAGTTCTATTTCATTCTGGTCACTTCGGAATAGTTTTTAAATCTAATCGGGACAGTTTCGAAGAGTTCTAAATCATACTGGTCACTTCAGAATAGTTCTAAAATTAATCGGGATAGTTTCGAAGAGTTCTATTTCATTCTGGTCACTTCAGAATAGTTCTAAAATTAATCGGGATAGTTTCGAAGAGTTCTATTTCATTCTGGTCACTTCAGAATAGTTCTAAAATTAATCGGGATAGTTTCGAAGAGTTTTAAATCATACTGGTCACTTCAGAATAGTTCTAAAATTAATCGGGATAGTTTCGAAGAGTTCTAAATCATACTGGTCGATTCAGAATAGTTCCAAAATTAATCCGGACAGTTTCGAAGAGTTTTAAATCATACTGGTCGATTCAGAATAGTTCCAAAATTAATCCGGACAGTTTCGAAGAGTTTTAAATCATACTGGTCGATTCAGAATAGTTCCAAAATTAATCGGGACAGTTTCGAAGAGTTCTATTTCATTCTGGTCACTTCAGAATAGTTCTAAAATTAATCGGGATAGTTTCGAAGAGTTTTAAATCATACTGGTCGATTCAGAATAGTTCCAAAATTAATCGGGATAGTTTCGAAGAGTTCTATTTCATTCTGGTCACTTCAGAATAGTTCTAAAATTAATCGGGATAGTTTCGAAGAGTTTTAAATCATACTGGTCACTTCAGAATAGTTCTAAAATTAATCGGGATAGTTTCGAAGAGTTCTATTTCATTCTGGTCACTTCAGAATAGTTCTAAAATTAATCGGGATAGTTTCGAAGAGTTTTAAATCATACTGGTCACTTCAGAATAGTTCTAAAATTAATCGGGATAGTTTCGAAGAGTTCTAAATCATACTGGTCGATTCAGAATAGTTCCAAAATTAATCCGGACAGTTTCGAAGAGTTTTAAATCATACTGGTCGATTCAGAATAGTTCCAAAATTAATCCGGACAGTTTCGAAGAGTTTTAAATCATACTGGTCGATTCAGAATAGTTCCAAAATTAATCGGGACAGTTTCGAAGAGTTCTATTTCATTCTGGTCACTTCAGAATAGTTCTAAAATTAATCGGGATAGTTTCGAAGAGTTTTAAATCATACTGGTCGATTCAGAATAGTTCCAAAATTAATCGGGATAGTTTCGAAGAGTTCTATTTCATTCTGGTCACTTCAGAATAGTTCTAAAATTAATCGGGACAGTTTCGAAGAGTTCTAAATCATACTGGTCGATTCAGAATAGTTCCAAAATTAATCCGGACAGTTTCGAAGAGTTTTAAATCATACTGGTCGATTCAGAATAGTTCCAAAATTAATCGGGACAGTTTCGAAGAGTTCTAAATCATACTGGTCGATTCAGAATAGTTCCAAAATTAATCGGGACAGTTTCGAAGAGTTCTAAATCATACTGATGGTCGATTCAAAATAGTTCCAAAATTAATCGGGACAGTTTCGAAGAGTTCCAAATCATACTGGTCGATTCAGAATAGTTCCAAAATTAATCGGGACAGTTTCGAAGAGTTCCAAATCATACTGTTCGATTCAGAATAGTTCCAAAATTAATCGGGACAGTTTCGAAGAGTTCCAAATCATACTGGTCGATTCAGAATAGTTCCAAAATTAATCGGGACAGTTTCGAAGAGTTCCAAATCATACTGTTCGATTCAGAATAGTTCCAAAATTAATCGGGACAGTTTCGAAGAGTTCTAAATCATACTGATGGTCGATTCAAAATAGTTCCAAAATTAATCGGGACAGTTTCGAAGAGTTCCAAATCATACTGTTCGATTCAGAATAGTTCCAAAATTAATCCGGACAGTTTCGAAGAGTTTTAAATCATACTGGTCGATTCAGAATAGTTCCAAAATTAATCGGGACAGTTTCGAAGAGTTCCAAATCATACTGGTCGATTCAGAATAGTTCCAAAATTAATCGGGACAGTTTCGAAGAGTTCCAAATCATACTGTTCGATTCAGAATAGTTCCAAAATTAATCCGGACAGTTTCGAAGAGTTCTAAATCATACTGGTCGATTCAGAATAGTTCCAAAATTAATCGGGACAGTTTCGAAGAGTTTTAAATCATACTGGTCGATTCAGAATAGTTCCAAAATTAATCCGGACAGTTTCGAAGAGTTCTAAATCATACTGGTCGATTCAGAATAGTTCCAAAATTAATCGGGACAGTTTCGAAGAGTTCTAAATCATACTGGTCGATTCAGAATAGTTCCAAAATTAATCGGGACAGTTTCGAAGAGTTCCAAATCATACTGTTCGATTCAGAATAGTTCCAAAATTAATCGGGACAGTTTCGAAGAGTTCTAAATCATACTGGTCGATTCAGAATAGTTCCAAAATTAATCGGGACAGTTTCGAAGAGTTCCAAATCATACTGTTCGATTCAGAATAGTTCCAAAATTAATCCGGACAGTTTCGAAGAGTTCTAAATCATACTGGTCGATTCAGAATAGTTCCAAAATTAATCGGGACAGTTTCGAAGAGTTTTAAATCATACTGGTCGATTCAGAATAGTTCCAAAATTAATCGGGACAGTTTCGAAGAGTTCTAAATCATACTGGTCGATTCAGAATAGTTCCAAAATTAATCGGGACAGTTTCGAAGAGTTCCAAATCATACTGTTCGATTCAGAATAGTTCCAAAATTAATCCGGACAGTTTCGAAGAGTTCTAAATCATACTGGTCGATTCAGAATAGTTCCAAAATTAATCGGGACAGTTTCGAAGAGTTTTAAATCATACTGGTCGATTCAGAATAGTTCCAAAATTAATCGGGACAGTTTCGAAGAGTTCTAAATCATACTGGTCGATTCAGAATAGTTCCAAAATTAATCGGGACAGTTTCGAAGAGTTCCAAATCATACTGTTCGATTCAGAATAGTTCCAAAATTAATCCGGACAGTTTCGAAGAGTTCTAAATCATACTGGTCGATTCAGAATAGTTCCAAAATTAATCGGGACAGTTTCGAAGAGTTCTAAATCATACTGATGGTCGATTCAAAATAGTTCCAAAATTCATCGGGACAGTTTCGAAGAGTTCCAAATCATACTGTTCGATTCAGAATAGTTCCAAAATTAATCCGGACAGTTTCGAAGAGTTCTAAATCATACTGGTCGATTCAGAATAGTTCTAAAATTCATCGGGACAGTTTCGAGGAGTTCTAAATCATACTGGTCGATTCAGAATAGTTCCAAAATTAATCGGGACAGTTTCGAAGAGTTCCAAATCATACTGTTCGATTCAGAATAGTTCCAAAATTAATCCGGACAGTTTCGAAGAGTTCTAAATCATACTGGTCGATTCAGAATAGTTCCAAAATAAATCGGGACAGTTTCGAAGAGTTTTAAATCATACTGGTCGATTCAGAATAGTTCCAAAATAAATCGGGACAGTTTCGAAGAGTTTTAAATCATACTGGTCGATTCAGAATAGTTCCAAAATTAATCGGGACAGTTTCGAAGAGTTCTAAATCATACTGTTCGATTCAGAATAGTTCCAAAATTAATCGGGACAGTTTCGAAGAGTTCTAAATCATACTGTTCGATTCAGAATAGTTCCAAAATTAATCGGGACAGTTTCGAAGAGTTCTAAATCATACTGGTCGATTCAGAATAGTTCCAAAATTAATCGGGACAGTTTCGAAGAGTTCTAAATCATACTGGTCGATTCAGAATAGTTCCAAAATTAATCGGGACAGTTTCGAAGAGTTCTAAATCATACTGTTCGATTCAGAATAGTTCCAAAATTAATCCGGACAGTTTCGAAGAGTTTTAAATCATACTGGTCGATTCAGAATAGTTCCAAAATTAATCGGGACAGTTTCGAAGAGTTTTAAATCATACTGTTCGATTCAGAATAGTTCCAAAATTAATCAGGACAGTTTCGAAGAGTTTTAAATCATACTGTTCGATTCAGAATAGTTCCAAAATTAATCAGGACAGTTTCGAAGAGTTCTAAATCATACTGTTCGATTCAGAATAGTTCCAAAATTAATCGGGACAGTTTCGAAGAGTTCTAAATCATACTGTTCGATTCAGAATAGTTCCAAAATTAATCGGGACAGTTTCGAAGAGTTCCAAATCATACTGTTCGATTCAGAATAGTTCCAAAATTAATCCGGACAGTTTCGAAGAGTTTTAAATCATACTGGTCGATTCAAAATAGTTCCAAAATTCATCGGGACAGTTTCGAAGAGTTCTAAATCATACTGGTCGATTCAGAATAGTTCCAAAATAAATCGGGACAGTTTCGAAGAGTTTTAAATCATACTGGTCGATTCAGAATAGTTCTAAAATTAATCGGGATAGTTTCGAAGAGTTCTAAATCATACTGGTCACTTCAGAATAGTTCTAAAATTAATCGGGATAGTTTCGAAGAGTTCTATTTCATTCTGGTCACTTCAGAATAGTTCTAAAATTAATCGGGATAGTTTCGAAGAGTTCTAAATCATACTGGTCACTTCAGAATAGTTCTAAAATTAATCGGGATAGTTTCGAAGAGTTCTATTTCATTCTGGTCACTTCAGAATAGTTCTAAAATTAATCGGGATAGTTTCGAAGAGTTCTAAATCATACTGGTCACTTCAGAATAGTTCTAAAATTAATCGGGATAGTTTCGAAGAGTTCTATTTTATTCTGGTCACTTCAGAATAGTTCTAAAATTAATCGGGATAGTTTCGAAGAGTTCTATTTCATTCTGGTCACTTCAGAATAGTTCTAAAATTAATCGGGATAGTTTCGAAGAGTTCTATTTCATTCTGGTCACTTCAGAATAGTTCTAAAATTAATCGGGATAGTTTCGAAGAGTTCTATTTTATTCTGGTCACTTCAGAATAGTTCTAAAATTAATCGGGATAGTTTCGAAGAGTTCTATTTCATTCTGGTCACTTCAGAATAGTTCTAAAATTAATCGGGATAGTTTCGAAGAGTTCTAAATCATACTGGTCACTTCAGAATAGTTCTAAAATTTATCGGGATAGTTTCGAAGAGTTCTATTTCATTCTGGTCACTTCAGAATAGTTCTAAAATTTATCGGGATAGTTTCGAAGAGTTCTATTTCATTCTGGTCACTTCAGAATAGTTCTAAAATTTATCGGGTTAGTTTCGAAGAGTTCTATTTCATTCTGGTCACTTCAGAATAGTTCTAAAATTAATCGGGATAGTTTCGAAGAGTTCTAAATCATACTGGTCACTTCAGAATAGTTCTAAAATTAATCGGGATAGTTTCGAAGAGTTCTATTTCATTCTGGTCACTTCAGAATAGTTCTAAAATTAATCGGGATAGTTTCGAAGAGTTCTATTTTATTCTGGTCACTTCAGAATAGTTCTAAAATTAATCGGGATAGTTTCGAAGAGTTCTATTTCATTCTGGTCACTTCAGAATAGTTCTAAAATTAATCGGGATAGTTTCGAAGAGTTCTATTTCATTCTGGTCACTTCAGAATAGTTCTAAAATTAATCGGGATAGTTTCGAAGAGTTCTATTTCATTCTGGTCACTTCAGAATAGTTCTAAAATTAATCGGGATAGTTTCGAAGAGTTCTATTTTATTCTGGTCACTTCAGAATAGTTCTAAAATTAATCGGGATAGTTTCGAAGAGTTCTAAATCATACTGGTCACTTCAGAATAGTTCTAAAATTAATCGGGATAGTTTCGAAGAGTTCTAAATCATACTGGTCACTTCAGAATAGTTCTAAAATTAATCGGGATAGTTTCGAAGAGTTCTATTTCATTCTGGTCACTTCAGAATAGTTCTAAAATTAATCGGGATAGTTTCGAAGAGTTCTATTTCATTCTGGTCACTTCAGAATAGTTCTAAAATTAATCGGGTTAGTTTCGAAGAGTTCTATTTCATTCTGGTCACTTCAGAATAGTTCTAAAATTAATCGGGATAGTTTCGAAGAGTTCTAAATCATACTGGTCACTTCAGAATAGTTCTAAAATTAATCGGGATAGTTTCGAAGAGTTCTAAATCATACTGGTCACTTCAGAATAGTTCTAAAATTAATCGGGATAGTTTCGAAGAGTTCTATTTTATTCTGGTCACTTCAGAATAGTTCTAAAATTAATCGGGATAGTTTCGAAGAGTTCTAAATCATACTGGTCACTTCAGAATAGTTCTAAAATTAATCGGGATAGTTTCGAAGAGTTCTAAATCATACTGGTCACTTCAGAATAGTTCTAAAATTAATCGGGATAGTTTCGAAGAGTTCTATTTCATTCTGGTCACTTCAGAATAGTTCTAAAATTAATCGGGATAGTTTCGAAGAGTTCTATTTCATTCTGGTCACTTCAGAATAGTTCTAAAATTATTCGGGATAGTTTCGAAGAGTTCTATTTATTCTGGTCACTTCAGAATAGTTCTAAAATTAATCGGGATAGTTTCGAAGAGTTCTATTTCATTCTGGTCACTTCAGAATAGTTCTAAAATTAATCGGAATGGTTTCGAAGAGTTCTATTTCATTCTGGTCACTTCAGAATAGTTCTAAAATTAATCGGGATAGTTTCGAAGAGTTCTATTTCATTCTGGTCACTTCAGAATAGTTCTAAAATTAATCGGGATAGTTTCGAAGAGTTCTAAATCATACTGGTCACTTCAGAATAGTTCTAAAATTAATCGGGATAGTTTCGAAGAGTTCTATTTCATTCTGGTCACTTCAGAATAGTTCTAAAATTAATCGGGATAGTTTCGAAGAGTTCTATTTCATTCTGGTCACTTCAGAATAGTTCTAAAATTAATCGGGATAGTTTCGAAGAGTTCTATTTCATTCTGGTCACTTCAGAATAGTTCTAAAATTAATCGGGATAGTTTCGAAGAGTTCTATTTCATTCTGGTCACTTCAGAATAGTTCTAAAATTAATCGGGATAGTTTCGAAGAGTTCTATTTCATTCTGGTCACTTCAGAATAGTTCTAAAATTAATCGGGATAGTTTCGAAGAGTTCTATTTCATTCTGGTCACTTCAGAATAGTTCTAAAATTATTCGGGATAGTTTCGAAGAGTTCTATTTTATTCTGGTCACTTCAGAATAGTTCTAAAATTAATCGGGATAGTTTCGAAGAGTTCTATTTCATTCTGGTCACTTCAGAATAGTTCTAAAATTATTCGGGATAGTTTCGAAGAGTTCTATTTATTCTGGTCACTTCAGAATAGTTCTAAAATTAATCGGGATAGTTTCGAAGAGTTCTAAATCATACTGGTCACTTCAGAATAGTTCTAAAATTAATCGGGATAGTTTCGAAAAGTTCTATTTCATTCTGGTCATTTCAGAATAGTTCTAAAATTAATCGGGATAGTTTCGAAGAGTTCTAAATCATTTTGGTCACTTCAGAATAGTTCTAAAATTAATCGGGATAGTTTCGAAAAGTTCTATTTCATTCTGGTCACTTCAGAATAGTTCTAAAATTAATCGGGATAGTTTCGAAGAGTTCTAAATCATTCTGGTCACTTCAGAATAGTTCTAAAATTAATCGGGATAGTTTCGAAGAGTTCTAAATCATTCTGGTCACTTCAGAATAGTTCTAAAATTAATCGGGATAGTTTCGAAGAGTTCTAATTCATTCTGGTCACTTCAGAATAGTTCTAAAATTAATCGGGATAGTTTCGAAGAGTTCTAAATCATTCTGGTCACTTCAGAATAGTTCTAAAATTAATCGGGATAGTTTCGAAGAGTTCTAATTCATTCTGGTCACTTCAGAATAGTTCTAAAATTAATCGGGATAGTTTCGAAGAGTTCTAATTCATTCTGGTCACTTCAGAATAGTTCTAAAATTAATCGGGATAGTTTCGAAGAGTTCTATTTCATTCTGGTCACTTCAGAATAGTTCTAAAATTAATCGGGATAGTTTCGAAGAGTTCTATTTCATTCTGGTCACTTCAGAATAGTTCTAAAATTAATCGGGATAGTTTCGAAGAGTTCTATTTTATTCTGGTCACTTCAGAATAGTTCTAAAATTAATCGGGATAGTTTCGAAGAGTTCTATTTCATTCTGGTCACTTCAGAATAGTTCTAAAATTAATCGGGATAGTTTCGAAGAGTTCTATTTATTCTGGTCACTTCAGAATAGTTCTAAAATTAATCGGGATAGTTTCGAAGAGTTCTAAATCATACTGGTCACTTCAGAATAGTTCTAAAATTAATCGGGATAGTTTCGAAGAGTTCTAAATCATTCTGGTCACTTCAGAATAGTTCTAAAATTAATCGGGATAGTTTCGAAGAGTTCTAAATCATACTGGTCACTTCAGAATAGTTCTAAAATTAATCGGGATAGTTTCGAAGAGTTCTATTTCATTCTGGTCACTTCAGAATAGTTCTAAAATTAATCGGGATAGTTTCGAAGAGTTCTAAATCATACTGGTCACTTCAGAATAGTTCTAAAATTAATCGGGATAGTTTCGAAGAGTTCTATTTCATTCTGGTCACTTCAGAATAGTTCTAAAATTAATCGGGATAGTTTTCGAAGAGTTCTAATTCATACTGGTCACTTCAGAATAGTTCTAAAATTAATCGGGATAGTTTCGAAGAGTTCTATTTTATTCTGGTCACTTCAGAATAGTTCTAAAATTAATCGGGATAGTTTCGAAGAGTTCTATTTCATTCTGGTCACTTCAGAATAGTTCTAAAATTAATCGGATAGTTTCGAAGAGTTCTATTTCATTCTGGTCACTTCAGAATAGTTCTAAAATTAATCGGATAGTTTCGAAGAGTTCTATTTATTCTGGTCACTTCAGAATAGTTCTAAAATTAATCGGGATAGTTTCGAAGAGTTCTATTTCATTCTGGTCACTTCAGAATAGTTCTAAAATTAATCGGGATAGTTTCGAAGAGTTCTAAATCATACTGGTCACTTCAGAATAGTTCTAAAATTAATCGGGATAGTTTCGAAGAGTTCTATTTCATTCTGGTCACTTCAGAATAGTTCTAAAATTAATCGGGATAGTTTCGAAGAGTTCTAATTCATACTGGTCACTTCAGAATAGTTCTAAAATTAATCGGGATAGTTTCGAAGAGTTCTATTTTATTCTGGTCACTTCAGAATAGTTCTAAAATTAATCGGGATAGTTTCGAAGAGTTCTATTTTATTCTGGTCACTTCAGAATAGTTCTAAAATTATCGGGATAGTTTCGAAGAGTTCTATTTTATTCTGGTCACTTCAGAATAGTTCTAAAATTAATCGGGATAGTTTCGAAGAGTTCTAAATCATACTGGTCACTTCAGAATAGTTCTAAAATTAATCGGGATA
>CAKJVH030000033.1:0-19936 GCA_918026865.1 Phyllotreta striolata
GGGTACGAAGGATTCAGCTGTGAACGTGAGCCTTGGATTGCCATTGTTTCTCGAGTGTTCGGTCTGAATCGTAGTGTGCGGGGTCATTAGACTCAATTATTCACCTCTAATTCTCAGTTCCAAATTGATTAAATATTACAATAAAAGTATAGTGAAGTTATCCAGCAGCAGTGGATTTGAAGAATTTTAGAGCATACTATATCCAATGAGTTCTACCCCGGTAAATACACATTTTATTAAGTATTTTATTCAGCCATTTTGGAAGTCCTTGACATTTGCTAACTAAGTTTCACATAGTCTATTTTCATGGTTTTTATGTTTTATTTTCATGGATCAAACTCATCTAGAGATAATTCAATATTCGTTGTTAATTTGTGCTTCCAGTTGGAAAATAGAGCTAATTTAAACTCCATTTTTTATATTCCTTTCAAGTCTACAGAACTCCTATCTTTTGAACGATGATCAAATAAGTATCCATCGCTTAGTCTTACTATATTTCATCCTTGTATAATATATCTATATACCGGTGTATATATTATAATAAAATATTCTTTCACAGTAATTATATTTTGTATTTCAATTGGAAATTACTTGTGTTATTTGACCAAGGTCATCTGATAGCAACCTGATAAAAGGTCAAGCTGTCTAGTCATTCAAGTTTTTGGACTTAATGACCTATTTCTTCTTATTCCCATAGGAATAAAAACACCTCCTCGTATCTCTTGCTTCTTTTTTTTTGACATTGGTAGATTGGTAGTAACACCACACTGTGTTTTTTTTAGCACCTACCATGAAATCTTAAAGCCACCCTACAACAACACCAAGGCCAGACCACACAGAGAGAAACAATCAATAGGCGACCAGCCTGGATTATTTCCACATTTTCTTTTTTTTTGAGTACCTCCAGCTGCTTTCCAACAGTTTTGAGTACCTTCAGCTGCTTTCTACCAGTCTTCCTCTCCTGTACCTCCAGCAGGACAGCTGCTAGCGAGAGTTAGCACCCTTGGGTGCTCATTACATCAACTTCAAGATTAGGAAAGAGTGGTTTGTTTGGGAACATTTACTGTGCTCTTATTAAAGACAGACTGGTTTTGTGATATTTAGTACATTTTTTTTTATAGTTCAATTGCACACACATTTTTCCTGCTTTATATTTTTTATAGGTTTTTTTTTCTTTACAACATAATATTTAATTGATAGCGTTCCCCAACACTCTGCAATCTATAAAGGTATAAATTTCTGAGCTCAGATATTTTCCCTGATAATAGTAGTCGGTACTCTTATCTTGATTATTTTTAGGCTGTGTTCCACTTTTGTATAATTATTTAAACTCATTCCATTATTTTAGTATATGTTTAATTAAATTTTTAAAAATTAACTTCACATATTAGTCAAAATTGTAATTATTAACTTTATTTAACTTGAACTTATTAACTTTACTTAACTTTAACTTATTAACTTTATTTAACTTTAACTTTAATTTATTAAATTCATATGAACTTCTGGATTCTAATCCCTCAGATTAGTTTTTGGTTTCACTTGTTATTATTACTATTATAAACCACGAGTTAGGAAAAGGATCTGTGTATCCACTCGTAGGTTTATTTATTCAATAAGGCTTGTGCCTGTCCCACTCACAGTGAGGTATTTATATGTTATATATAGTATCAGGTAGTATTTAATTAAGGTGTACGTATTATAAACGTACAATTATTATTTGGTGAGGGTTCTACTAACCTAGTTGTAAGTTGTACTTCCTGTATTAGAGGTACCCGTAGTCAGTTTTTCTAACCTTATAAAGAGTATTCTTAGATCATAGTTGTATGATGATTTTGTAATTGACTTTCACTAGTATCACTTTTTCCTGTCATGTTAGAGTTACACACTAGTTACTTGTCCTAACTCAGAGATTGTTAAAAAGATCTAGTAGTTACATTCAATAAATATACATTTATTGTGATTTTTTTTTTCTTATTACTCCTTTATTTTTAGTAGTATATTTTATAATTTAATAATCTTTAATAACTTTTCACATACTTGTACTACAAATTTAACATACTCTATAGCAGCGTAGAATACCTGGAAGAGCGTTAACCTAGTTATCCTTCTTCTGGCGCCCAAAAATTCATTCTATTTTCAGTATATTATTATATTTACTCTATCTATTTTCTGAACATTATCTTCATATCTTCTTTTCGAGCCATCATTGTCACTTCCTTTAATCTATTGTCTGGCCAAAAATAGCCGTGCAAATTGGCCGAATCCTTCCTTGAGTGTCAAGTGGCCCTTCTCATACATATTTAGCTAGCCATTCAAGTTATATCTATCTATTAATGATTTCTCATCTCTAGTCCTGTATCAATTCGATATTCTTTGTCTTGGCATCCTTCCATACAAATACTACTACAAAGTTGTATTTTAGTTACTCCAGCTTCTTCAACGGAGAAGCCACACATTTTTGTCCTTTGGCTACATTAAGTAGATCTTCTTCTTTTTACTACTTCTGTTGGAGTTTACCACTCCCTTTTCATTCACTCCAACAGAAAATCATCAGCTAGTTGTTACATCGGCTTTCCAACGTGGTGGCTTTATTTTTGGTCTGAGACAGTATTCATTTAGGTCAATTCTTCTCTTTTATCTGAAATCTCTTTGTTATTTCCGTTTGGTATCCTATACACATATTGTTACTTATTTATTTTATTTTTAATTTCTGATACATATCAGGTATTCTTAAACGCTGTTTTGATTTTTGTTTATATTTTGGGACCTCATTATAGTATATGTTTGTGCAGCTTACATTCTGGGTTAGATTTTGAATTTTTATTGGGAACTTATATTTAATATTGCTATTAATAATATAATTCATATAACAATTTTATTTCTTCAGTCAATAGTGGTATAGTTGGAGGTACAACTAAGTGTTGATTATTATTATTATTATTATAGATATATATTTTTTCTAGAGTGGTGGTAAGTTACATATAAATAAAAAAATTTACTTCCAGTATTTAGGTAGTAGGTTTACTTGAGTATACAATATTTATTGGATTATTTATCCATTTATTTGATCTTATATATTTATTTGATCTTATTTATTAGATTATATACTGCATTATATATATATTTTTTTTTTTTGCTGGCTATTTTGATTTTGTTGGTGTGTTGCTGATATTTTCTCGGTTTATATTATATATATTTTGCGTGCAAACTTTCATATTTTCATATTTTTCATATTTCTGTTCTTTGGACTATTTGTCAATAACTTTGCTCTCATCATGTGTGCTTTTAAAGCTGAACATCTTCTGGTGGATGAATTGGATTATGAATTAAAGATTCGGGACATAATGCCAGAGGAGTCGACAACTGTCGATAAAAAACGCAATCTTTTGAGAGGTGCTTTGAAACAAGAAGCTGGCAATAGAAGTTTTCTCCAAATTTCAGCTGTATCCCTTCCTTTTGAGGAACAACAAAAAGGAATCACTGAAACATTGGACAGCTTGTCTAAAAAAATCGAAAAGTTTAGGGGAACTGTAAAGGATACAGAGTATGCGCGATTAACATCTCGTCTAGGCCATATTTCTGCCCGTGTACACTTGCTACACTGTCCTTCTGAAGAACAGGAACCGTTCAAGAGGTCTGTTTCTCTTAAAATATTAACACTAGAGGGTGAACTTGATTCTAGAGTTAACCCCATTGCTACCTCTACTCCTAATGCTTCAGTCAATGTACCTAGCTTTACGTACTCCAAACCTGTTCAAGTACACAAATGGGGTATTTCATTTTCAGGTGAAAAACAGCACACTGATGTGATGTCATTTTTAGAAAGGGTTGAATGTCTTCGAATATCTAGAGGTGTTTCTGAAGAGGATTTGTTTGCTGCTTCTGCTGAGTTGTTCACCGGGACCGCTTTTACATGGTTTATGAATAACAGGGGTAATTTTTCTTGTTGGTCTGATCTGATTAAAAAGTTGAAGTCGGATTTTCTTCCGTATTCATTCCAGGATGATTTATTAGATCAAATTAAGAATCATAAGCAGAAACCTGGGGAATCTGTTACTATGTTTATTAATACTATATTAGGTATGTGTAGTCGTTTAGACACTCCTTTGTCAGATTTAGCTAAAATTAAAATCATCCTTAAATGTCTATTGCCCTTTTATCATCAACAATTAGCTCTTATGGACATTCAGAACATTGATGACCTTACTATAAAATGCAAACGTTTGGAGGAAACGTTATCCTGGTCTTCTCAACCTCCATCCACATCTCGATCCTCTTCTAACTCTTCTTCTCAGCCAACTTCCTTTAGGCAACGTTCTTGGCTAAATAAGGGTCATGAACATAATGTTTCGGTTGTTAGTTCTCTTGTCTGCTGGAATTGTGATCAGCCTGGTCACCCATTTTACAATTGTGGGATTCCTCAAAATCGTATTTTCTGCCATGGTTGTGGCCGAGAGAACACCCTTAAAAGAAACTGTTCTAAGTGTTCGGGAAACGACACGTCGGAGGTCCGTCCCCTGAACGTTTCTCCGTCCAACATCCAATCAGGGAATCAAACCCCATCGTCAAACGAAACTGCTGGACCAAGCACATCCAGCAACCCAAACCCATCTTCACGAAAAGGGAAAGGGGTGTCGTTCAAGAAAGCAGCACACACCACAAAACAAAATTAAACCAGAAATTTATTTCTATAGATAATACGTTAGATTCGCTTGATTCAAATGATCACAGATGGTCATTTACAAACGCTTCTTTGATTGGTAGTGTTCAACGTAACAATAATAATTGTGATAGTAATGTGGTTCCATTATCTATATTAGATTCTAGTTTTGTTAATGATGATGATACGTCTGGGTTAGTTCCATATAACGGTTGTAGACAACCAAATACTTTAGATCTAGATATTAATTCGTTATTAGTTAGGAAACAAAATGATAATAGGCCATATCTTCCTATTCAAATTTTAGGACAATCGTGTTTAGCTTTGTTAGATAGTGGCTCTAATATTTCATTGATAGGGGCACATTCGTTAAATTTATTGAAAAATTCTAGTATTCCCATTATGCCCATTTCATCTTTGCAAGTATCTACTGCAGATGGTACAGTTCAGTCCATTACGGGCAAACTCCAAATTAAAATCACAGTGGCAGATTTATGTAGGGAAATTACATTTTATGTTATTCCTTCCGTGCAGAATTCTATAATTTTAGGTATGGACTTTTTCAATGCTTTCAATAGTACCTTAAGTTGTTCTGATTTTTCTTTTTCCATATCTGAATTTAATTTATCTACCCTTAGTGCTATTCACGATTTTGCTAGTTTATCAAGCTCTGAACAAAGGCAATTAGAGAGTATGATCTCTAAATTTACTACTCTTTCTTCAAAAGACAAACTAGGTCGTACGTCGTTAATCTCTCACACTATCGAAGTGGGAAATCCCACTCCTTTCAGATTATATCAGTACCCCATACCTCAAGCCTGGCAGGCAGATTTAGAAAAGGAAGTAGATTCGATGCTTGCTTTAAATATCATAGAACCTTCAACATCGTCCTACTGTTCTCCGCTCTGGTTAACGAAGAAGAAGGATGGATCCTTCAGGATCTGCTTTGACGGTCGAAAACTAAACAGTATCACAACTAACAGGGATGCTTATCCTATCCCCAGAATAGATGTGATTTTGAGCAAACTTCAGAATGCCAAATACATCTCTTCTATTGATTTGTCTAAGGCCTTCCTACAGATCCCACTGAGTGAAGAGAGCAAGAAGTATACTGCTTTTGCTGTCAGTGGTAAAGGATTATTCCAGTTTGTCACCATGCCTTTCGGTCTTGTTTCTGCTCCTCAGACAATGTGTCGTCTGATGGATTTAGTCATTGGTCCACCGTTAGAGCCCTATGTTTTCTATTATTTAGACGATATTTTGGTTGTCACTCCTGATTTTTCCCTTCATATGGAAATTTTAGATAAGTTATTTTTACGTCTTAAGGAAGCTAATCTAACGGTCAATCTGGATAAATGTCAGTTTTGTCGCCCTAGTCTTAAGTTCTTGGGTTATGTTGTGGATAACCAGGGGCTGAGGACTGATCCTGAGAAAATAGTTGCTATCAAAAATTTTCCTATACCAAAGACCACCACCCAAGTCCGTAGGATATTGGGAATGTGTGGCTATTATCGGCGATTTGTACCGTCCTACTCTACTTTGTTGTCACCTCTTACTGATCTTTTGAAGAACAGGAAAAAGGGACAGACCATTACTTGGACTCCTGAGGCTGACGAAGCTTTTAGGCGCGTTAAAGATGCTTTAACGAGCGCTCCGGTTATGATGTCACCTAATTTTGATGAGCATTTTTATCTAATGACAGATTGCTCTAATACAGCTTCTGGAGGCGTATTATTTCAGTTGAAAGATGGCTCCGAACACCCCATAGCGTACACTAGTAAGAAGTTGAACAAGGCCCAGAAAAACTATTCAACTACGGAGAAAGAACTCTTAGCTATCATCCATGGGTTAGAAGCTTTTCGTTATTATCTGGAAGGTCGTAATTTCACTATAATTACTGATCATAGTTCCTTAGTATGGCTTCATAGTATGAAAAACCCTTCACAGAGGCTTTCTCGATGGATATGCAAACTGGCTGCCTATTCATATAAGATTGTCCATAGAAAGGCAAACGGGGTAGTGGTCGCAGATGCTCTTTCACGTGTCCATGATATTAATGTCCTAGATCTGTCCTCTTTAAGTCCTGATATGTGGTATCAGAATATGATTGATAGGGTCACTCAAGACCCACAAAAATATCCTGATTTTAAGGTAGAGAATAATATTCTGTACAAACACATCTTAAGTCCGATAGAGTCCTTATCCAATATGTCGGAGTGGAAAATAGTTGTACCTACGCCAAATAGGGAAAATATTCTGCATATGTTTCATGATGAAGTTACGGCGGGTCATTTTGGTTTTTATAAGACTTATCACCGTATTGCCGAATTATATTATTGGCCTGGTATGCGGAAGTCTATAAAAAGGTACATTTCTAAATGCATGGTTTGTGCTACTTGTAAACCAAGTAACCTACCACAGGCTGGACTTATGGGTTCCTTCAGGAACATAAATTTTCCTTGGCAGATGATCTCAATGGATCTCATTGGACCTTATCCTCGGAGTTACAAGGGTAATACCTATTGCCTGGTAGTTGTGGATTATTTCACTAAATTTCCTTTAGTTTGTCCCCTTCGCCAGGCCACAACTCCAGCAATTTTAAAATATTTGGAGGAACAAGTCTTTTTGGTGTATGGTGTTCCTCAAATTGTGTCATGTGACAACGGTCCTCAGTTTGTATCGAAGGCCTTTAAAGATCTTCTAGCTAAATATAAGGTTCAAAAGACCTTTTATAATGCTGCCTACCATCCACAAGCAAATCATACTGAGAGAGTAAATCGCAGTATTGTCACAGCTCTAAGGTCCTATACTTACCCTGATCACAGAGCTTGGGATCAATATATTCATTCCATAGCTCAAGCCATAAGGACTTCTGTCCATGAAGTTACCCAGTGCTCTCCAGCATATTTGAATTTTGGTAGGAATGTGGCTTTATCAGGTGATTATTTTGGTGTAATTTCAGACAATTCCGAAAATCTTCCTCAAATATCTGAGAAACTTCATCGCTTAGATGATCTCCAGACGTTACCTCATATTTTCGCAGACATTAGGAAGAAGTTAAAAACTTCTTACCTAAGGAACCAGCAGCACTATAATTTGAGGAAACGAGATCTGCGATTCTTTGTTGGTGATCGAGTCTTAAAGCGCAATTTTGTCAAATCCAATAAGGGTGATGCCATTTCTGCAAAGTTTTGCCAGAAATATGTCCCATGTACTGTCTCAAGGGTAATATCTCCTTTGATTTATGAATTAAAGGACAATTCGACTAATAAGCGAATTGGTCAATTTCATGTAAAGGATTTACTGCCTGACAACACCATGGACGATGTGGATTCTTCAACTTCATCGGAAGAAGATTAGCTTAACAGGGTTGTTTAAGCTAATATCTTCCTGTGTTTGCCTTTAATTAGTTTTATTATGGTATAGTATTTTAGTTTAAATTGTTAATCACCAGATAATGCCTGACCATAGCAATTTTTATCCTTCGGCATGGCTTGATGATTTCTCACGTATTAGTTATTAGGTACCGAATTCTTGTGTAATACCGCTTGTATGAGTTTATTATTATTTTTTTTGTATTATAGATTGCATTTGAGTCATTATCGACAAATATTCTCAAATACTAATCCAGCCAGTAGTATTACCAAGTTAATAACCTCCACTTGTACTCTTAGTTTTGTACTCAACCTCTCAGAATAAAAGGGCTGTTGATTATTATATATTAAGATATTTGGATGTGTGGGCTCATACAAGTATTCTTGCTTAATATAGATGGAGCTATGTTACACTACCATATCTTAGATTATGTGTTATATCTTGGATATTTGATTACATACCTATTATTTTTTTTTATTGTTTTTATATCATGTCATTGGATTTGCCATATTGGAAAGAAGTTGTGGTTGTTAATTTGTTATTGGGTTACTTTATTGATATTTGTCACAGGTACCTTAAATACTTTATATTAATTCGGATTCTTACTTCCTCCACAGGATGATTCTGGAATGAATTTGGAATTTTGATTTATAAATGAATTCTTGAGTCCTTCATATTTCTTCTTATGAACTAGTCTGTTAATGCTCAAAGTTGGTGAATACGTGGGTTCGAAGTTCAGCAACTGATCACTGCTATCCGATTTCGTAATCCATGTCTTTCTTGTCAGAGTAGGCAGATGTTTATCCATGATAATATTTCTGGTTGGGAAATGGTGTACAACACTTCCTAACCATTCTTGTGCAATTGTTCCAAATATTCCAGGCACATTTTCACACGATAATAGGGAAGTCTAGTTTGCTTATTTTATGTCTCTTAGTTCATAGTATATAGATGCTTGACTTTCCATAGACGTAGAGTCGTAATGTTAGTGATTAACCCACTGGGACAAATTATTGATTTTCTTTTTAGTAGATTCCCTCTTCTTTCCTTAGGCATTAATTGTTGCTTAGATTCAGGAATATCTCCTGGATAATCCTATGTATGTTCACATGAATATACAGTCTTATGAAAGATTGGGAGCTCGTTCCCGTCATATTTTGTATTTACCATGGAGTCATAGAACTTATAAGTTCATCCTTTATTTTTACTATTTAGTTTCGATAGGCTCATATTACCGGATGAGGGTAGATCTAGAGCTAATTTAGTTAGTTATTTAGTATTAGTGAGAATTGGTCCATAAATCTTCCTGATCGTTCTTCTTTGGATATGCTCCTATAAATCTGGTGTCCATTGCTAGTCCGATTTTGGATTAAGTGTCCGATTCTTCACTTATTTTGTTTATTTGGTTGTATAGGTTCGTATTACCGGATGTGGGTGTACGTAGACCTAATTTATTTATATGATTTAGTATGGATGTGAATTGGTCCATAAATCTTCCTGGTCGTTCTTCATTGGATATGCTTTTGTGAATCTGTTGTCCATTGATAGTCTGACTTTGGATTGAGTGTCTGATTCCACATTTATTTTGGTTAATGTGTTTGCATTCCTTTGGTATGTTCACTATTTATATTAGTTGGTATTGGTGAAAATTATTCTATAAATATTCCTAGTTGTTCTTCTCTGGATATGCTATTACGAATCTGGTGTCCATTGCTAGTCCAATTTAGGATTGAGTGTTTGATTCTTCACTTATTATAGTTATTGATTTCATTGGTGACTTTAGTATATGTACTTGCGTTATGGTATGAATTGGCTCTCACCTTTGCCTGGTTGTTCGTCCTTGGATATACTCCTTATAAATCTGATGTCCATGGATAGTTCAACTTTGGATTTACTGCCAATTCGACACTTATTTGTCATTATAAATTATGTCTCATCTTTAGCACTTTTACTAGGACTTCGGGTCATATTTTGCAATTTCCGTTATTTGCTGCAGTGACCATCCTACTTTCCCTTGATTATTAGTGGTGATTATTTGTAATCTTGCGAATCAACGGGGAATGATACACTAAGCACTACTACTCTAGTTTAATATTTTGAAAAAAAAAAAAAAAAAAAAAATTTTTTTAAATAAAATTTTTTTTCTGGTGGTTGAAAGGGAATGTGACGTTCCGCCCCTTATAGAATCGATTATTGATGGGAAGATATTATTTAACTATCCAAAATATTATTTAATTATTTTCAGAATTATTTTCTTTCAATGTTTATTCAAATAGAACTTAAACCCATCTCAGAATTTTTAAATGCTTGATGACGTCACATTTAAAACGTGGCAACATTGGTTTCCCCACTTTGACAGCCAATGCTTAGTAGAGGGGTACGAAGGATTCAGCTGTGAACGTGAGCCTTGGATTGCGATTGTTTCTCGAGTGTTCGGTCTGAATCGTAGTGTGCGGGGTCATTAGACTCAATTATTCACCTCTAATTCTCAGTTCCAAATTGATTAAATATTACAATAAAAGTATAGTGAAGTTATCCAGCAGCAGTGGATTTGAAGAATTTTAGAGCATACTATATCCAATGAGTTCTACCCCGGTAAATACACATTTTATTAAGTATTTTATTCAGCCATTTTGGAAGTCCTTGACATTTGCTAACTAAGTTTCACATAGTCTATTTTCATGGTTTTTATGTTTTATTTTCATGGATCAAACTCATCTAGAGATAATTCAATATTCGTTGTTAATTTGTGCTTCCAGTTGGAAAATAGAGCTAATTTAAACTCCATTTTTTATATTCCTTTCAAGTCTACAGAACTCCTATCTTTTGAACGATGATCAAATAAGTATCCATCGCTTAGTCTTACTATATTTCATCCTTGTATAATATATCTATATACCGGTGTATATATTATAATAAAATATTCTTTCACAGTAATTATATTTTGTATTTCAATTGGAAATTACTTGTGTTATTTGACCAAGGTCATCTGATAGCAACCTGATAAAAGGTCAAGCTGTCTAGTCATTCAAGTTTTTGGACTTAATGACCTATTTCTTCTTATTCCCATAGGAATAAAAACACCTCCTCGTATCTCTTGCTTCTTTTTTTTGACATTGGTAGATTGGTAGTAACACCACACTGTGTTTTTTTTAGCACCTACCATGAAATCTTAAAGCCACCCTACAACAACACCAAGGCCAGACCACACAGAGAGAAACAATCAATAGGCGACCAGCCTGGATTATTTCCACATTTTCTTTTTTTTTTTGAGTACCTCCAGCTGCTTTCCAACAGTTTTGAGTACCTTCAGCTGCTTTCTACCAGTCTTCCTCTCCTGTACCTCCAGCAGGACAGCTGCTAGCGAGAGTTAGCACCCTTGGGTGCCCATTACATCAACTTCAAGATTAGGAAAGAGTGGTTTGTTTGGGAACATTTACTGTGCTCTTATTAAAGACAGACTGGTTTTGTGATATTTAGTACATTTTTTTTTAGTTCAATTGCACACACATTTTTCCTGCTTTATATTTTTTATAGGTTTTTTTTCTTTACAACATAATATTTAATTGATAGCGTTCCCCAACACTCTGCAATCTATAAAGGTATAAATTTCTGAGCTCAGATATTTTCCCTGATAATAGTAGTCGGTACTCTTATCTTGATTATTTTTAGGCTGTGTTCCACTTTTGTATAATTATTTAAACTCATTCCATTATTTTAGTATATGTTTAATTAAATTTTTAAAAATTAACTTCACATATTAGTCAAAATTGTAATTATTAACTTTATTTAACTTGAACTTATTAACTTTACTTAACTTTAACTTATTAACTTTATTTAACTTTAACTTTAATTTATTAAATTCATATGAACTTCTGGATTCTAATCCCTCAGATTAGTTTTTGGTTTCACTTGTTATTATTACTATTATAAACCACGAGTTAGGAAAAGGATCTGTGTATCCACTCGTAGGTTTATTTATTCAATAAGGCTTGTGCCTGTCCCACTCACAGTGAGGTATTTATATGTTATATATAGTATCAGGTAGTATTTAATTAAGGTGTACGTATTATAAACGTACAATTATTATTTGGTGAGGGTTCTACTAACCTAGTTGTAAGTTGTACTTCCTGTATTAGAGGTACCCGTAGTCAGTTTTTCTAACCTTATAAAGAGTATTCTTAGATCATAGTTGTATGATGATTTTGTAATTGACTTTCACTAGTATCACTTTTTCCTGTCATGTTAGAGTTACACACTAGTTACTTGTCCTAACTCAGAGATTGTTAAAAAGATCTAGTAGTTACATTCAATAAATATACATTTATTGTGATTTTTTTTTTCTTATTACTCCTTTATTTTTAGTAGTATATTTTATAATTTAATAATCTTTAATAACTTTTCACATACTTGTACTACAAATTTAACATACTCTATAGCAGCGTAGAATACCTGGAAGAGCGTTAACCTAGTTATCCTTCTTCTGGCGCCCAAAAATTCATTCTATTTTCAGTATATTATTATATTTACTCTATCTATTTTCTGAACATTATCTTCATATCTTCTTTTCGAGCCATCATTGTCACTTCCTTTAATCTATTGTCTGGCCAAAAATAGCCGTGCAAATTGGCCGAATCCTTCCTTGAGTGTCAAGTGGCCCTTCTCATACATATTTAGCTAGCCATTCAAGTTATATCTATCTATTAATGATTTCTCATCTCTAGTCCTGTATCAATTCGATATTCTTTGTCTTGGCATCCTTCCATACAAATACTACTACAAAGTTGTATTTTAGTTACTCCAGCTTCTTCAACGGAGAAGCCACACATTTTTGTCCTTTGGCTACATTAAGTAGATCTTCTTCTTTACTACTTCTGTTGGAGTTTACCACTCCCTTTTCATTCACTCCAACAGAAAATCATCAGCTAGTTGTTACAGCGGGGTGCATTCGTTTGTATGAAATTATAATACTAAAAAATCGTTGCTTTTTGCCGACACCGTATCTACATTGCCTAATTTTGTTACATAACGCCATTTTTACCGCCCCCGGAGGCCCCACCCTATGGGATTCTTCTTCAGAGGCCTCAACGCCGCTGTCCGCCTCATTGCAACACGAATTCTCACCCCCTACAGGGTGCGACAGGGTGTACTTCTTAGGGTTCTTTTATAACGATAGGGTTCTTCTTCAGAGGCCCCAACGCCGCTGGCCGCCAACACGTCTACTTCTCAGCCCTATGACGACAGGGTGTACTTCTTAGGGTTCTTTTATAACGACAGGGTTCTTCTTCAGAGGCCTCAACGCCGCTGGCCGCCAACACGTCTACTTCTCACCCCCTATGACGACAGGGTGTACTTCTTAACGACAGGGTTCTTTTATAACGACAGGGTGTACTTCTTGCACCAGAGGCTACGGCCTCAACGCCATCCTAGCCATCAAGCTGGCCGCCATCTTGGATCTTGGATCTCAGATTCCCATATCTCTACTACTTTTATAGGTTCCAAATTAGCTAAAAGACGGTGTTTCAATCCCTGTTTGTGTATTATCGCTCCAAACCCTTCTTGGCAGTAGCGTAGCGCACCCAGGGGGGGGTTTGGGAGTTAAACCCCCTTTCCCCCAGGGCATATGAAAAATATACAAATAATAGCAGGAAAATGTAACTTGTCTTTCACAAAATATAGAAAAAAATTTCGACGCCCAAGCCAACCCCCTTCCCCCCAGAGAAAAATTATAGGTGCGCTACTGCTGCTTGGATGTGTCCCGTTTTTTTCAAATTTATGATATGGTCACCCTACAGTAAAAACGCTTCTTAATTCACGAGAGTATTCTACACACTTGTTCTTAATCCAGGATACAGTTTTTTGTGTCAAATTAGAATTTCGTAATGGTAGATAAGTTTATTTTAATTTTCTAATCTATTTCAACAGTAGGGCCCCCGCATACTGCAGACTTTTTACTTGCCGATAGTTTAGTCGGGTTGGGCAAAATTAAAGATTTTTCTTTTTAAAATATGTAAGAATGTAGTTCGTTTGGTATGGCATGAGTGCTTTAATTTTTTTTAAGTATGTATTCTATTTGTTTTTAATTTTGTAGACTAGCAGACTTAACTACTTTATGTAATGTGAAATTTAAGACTTACTACTATATTTTAAATATTTTTCAAAATATTATTTTCTATATCCTTACATAAAAAAATACATTGAGTTTATGAAATAAGTAAGCAATGTTTTAAACATTTTTATTATTTTCCAGACACCTTTGCACCTATTAGTTGAACAAATTATATTATTAAAAATTTTGTACTTACTTTACTTAAGCCGTCCTCTTGTACCCTACGCTGTCGAGGTAAAAGTTTTGTAATAAAAAATTAAGAATTCAATTTTAACACTTCTATAATATGTTACAATTGAGCAATTAGACCAGCAGATTCGGCAACTGGTTATGATAAATTCATCAATTTTAATGAACATACTTTTAATTTTTTATTTTTGCAGTGAAAAAAAATACATTGTTAATTATACAAAAAAATATCATTAATATATCACAACAATATTTTTTTCAACATACTACAATAATCAATTATAAAAATATCCGAAGTCTAAATTCCAACATTTGAGGTGACAACAGCGCAGTGGAAGCCATGAGGACATAAACTCAAATATGCGGAGACCACTACAACCGCAAACTGAATAAATATATATTTGGATGCCATCAAAACCGTTAAAGTGATTTTAGATATACAGCAAGCGAACATGGCGCGCCTGACGGCAATTGCTCCAAGTAATGTGTATATTATTATACAGATAACGTGACTGAGGACGTCCGGCCAATATTTTGTGTAAGCATTGTAGGAAGTGGTACCTTTCATTTGCGATACATTTTAGGGAAAGTCCTCGTGGCAACCGTATATCGGAGTTCACGAAGACCTGGAAGCCACGAGAGACTACGGTTTAACATGGGGGGACGTCATAAGATGCTAAAAATAAATATATATATATATATATATATATATATATATATATATATATATATATATATATATATATACAGAGAGAGTCTGTAAAGTGGAATAAATTCAATATCTCAAATACTAATTGTTTTTTTGGAAAATGCTCAGACCCGTGGATTAGTATTTCAAATTGTCCTTTTTGACATTCAATAATAATATATACAGGGTGTCCCAATTTAGAGATATGACGTCATCGTCGATTTTCTTAAATGGCAACACTGTCATTTTGATAGCTAATTTGATAGGGTTTGTAAAGTTATACATAACTGCAAAATATCAAATTTTTATTCTCTACCATTTACAAGATAATAGAAAATAACAAAGTTATATCTGTAATTTGGAATATATTCAATAATTAAAATACTAACTGTTTTTTTGAAAAATTCTCAGACCCGTCGATTAGTATATCAAATTGTCCTTTTTTACATACAATAATAATGTATACAGGGTGTCCCAATTTAGAGATATGACGTCATCGTTGATTTTCTTAAATGGCAACACTGTCATTTTGATAGCTATTTTTATAGGGTGTATAAAGTTATACACAACTGCAAAATTTCAAATTTGTATTCTCTACCATTTAGATGATAATAAAAAATAACAAAGTTATGAAAAAGAAGTAATCAACAAATAATTGAATTTAATTATTTCAATAAATTAAGCAAAAACTCATAATGTTGCCCTCAATTATTGTCAAATTGTCAATGGGCAACGTTATGAGCATTTTCTTAATTGAAATAAATAAATTCAATTATTATTTGATTACTTTTTGTTCTTCATAACTTTGTTATTTTTTATTATCTTGTAATTGGTAAGGAATAAAAATTTAAAATTTTTCAGATGTGTATAACTTTACACACGCTATCAAAATAGCTATCAAAATGATAGTGTTGCCATTTAAGAAAATCAACGATGACGTCATATCTCTAAATTGGGACAACCTGTATACATTATTATTATATGTCAAAAATGACAATTTGATATACTAATCGACGGGTCTGAGCATTTTTCAAAAAAACAGTTAGTATTTTAATTATTGAATATATTCCAAATTACAGATATAACTTTGTTATTTTCTCTTATCTTGTAAATGGTAGAGAATAAAAATTTGATATTTTGCAGTTATGTATAACTTTACAAACCCTATCAAATTAGCTATCAAAATGACAGTGTTGCCATTTAAGAAAATCGACGATGACGTCATATCTCTAAATTGGGACACCCTGTATACATTTTTATTGAATATCAAAAAGGACAATTTGAAATACTAATCCATGGATCTGAGCATTTTCCAAAAAAACAATTAGTATTTGAGATATTGAATTTATTCCACTTTACAGACTCTCTCTGTATATATATATATATATATATATATATATATATATATATATATATATATATATATATATATATATATATATATATATGTATATATATAGAGTAGGTACTTGGAAACTATATGGAGATTCATACGGTAGGATTAGGGTGGCATGAATAAAGTAAAAGGAAGCTAGTGATATTTGTTGTATGACAGCGTATTATTTGTAGGTGACGGAAATGAAAATGCATAGATGGATGAGTGGAGTGACAAAAAAATGATACAATTATAAATTAGTATATTAAGACAAATCTAGAAGTGATGCACCAATTGATACCAAATCGAGAAACCATATGTTAAGATGGTTCGGGCATGTGCAAAGTTAAGAATAAGTACCAAAAAATTTGATTGGCAAAATCTTGGGAGGAGTAGAAGAGGAATACCAAAGAAGACCTGAGGAAGACGCTTAGACAGGACGTGTCGGTAAACAGGATCGATATTGGTATGAACCAAGATATAAACTTATGGAGAAATCCAATGATGATAATGCCTGTGTATGTGTGTATTAATTCCAATTATTTAATTAATTCAAAGAGAGTAACAGTTTGGGGGGGCGCATAGTTTTCCTGTTCAATTTAATTTTATTTGTGTTCAATTTAATTCATTATATTTGTTGTTATGTTTTAATTAAGAATTCGCAACCTGAGAGAATGATGAAATAACGTGGAATGATGTAAACACTTTTGTTGTATATAGGTTTATGAATTTATTAAAATTCTTAAAATGTATCCACAAGTGAGTGGAAGTACAAAACGTTTTCGGTCAAACTGACATCATCAGTGTACACGTCCAGTGTACAAGTAATTATAACTAGCCTGTTCAATGGGTGTAAAAACCTCTAAATAACATTATTGTTACATTATATATTAAAAAGTAGTCGACATTAAGTCGATGTCTTAAGATTTTAAGGTTTACATGTGGATGTATTTCATCCTTGCTCGAAAATTGCACAAGGTACCTACTTGTGTTCTAGTGAGAGGTTAACGACCAACTGGAGTTGGCAACGACCAACAAGAGTTGGTCGTTAACCTCTCACTAGAACACAAGTACCTTGTGCAATTTTCGAGCAAGGATGAAATACATCCACATGTAAACCTTAAAATCTTAAGACATTGACTTAATGTCGACTACTTTTTAATATATAATGTAACAATAATGTAATTTAGAGGTTTTTAAACCTATTGAAGTGGCTAGTTACAATTATTTGTACACTGCACGTTTACACTGATGATGATCAGTTTGACCGAAAACGTTTTGTACTTCCACTTCCTTGTGGATAAATTTTAAGAATTTTAATAAATTCATATACCTATATAACAAAACAACAGAAGTGTTTACTTCTTCCACGTTGTTTTATCGAAGGTATATATACAGCCAACTACATGGTTTACTCTTTTTAAAGAACGATGAACTTTTCAGAGCAGCCGTGTCCAAAATCCGAATAGCTATGATAATTGCCAACCTCCTTCGCGTAGATGGCACTTAAAGAAGAAGAATTAAGAATAATTATTTTCTCTGGCTATTTCATCAGGAAAATGTACTAAAACCCAAAAGTAAAATATAGTTTATCTTTGTAAAGGATAATAAACACGAAAAAAACCTCTTTAAATAAATAAATTAGTCCCTCATGGATGAAAAATATAATTTGTTATCTAAAACAGTGTAGTTATGCTTGAGAAGGTATTACTGGAAAATTACTGTAGATGATGTTATAATATGTATAGTGAATTTTATTTCGGTTTGATCTAACAAAAATATTTGTATTAGACAAGGCGAAAACGGCGGGTTCGAAGGGAAAAATATTCCCATGAGATTTTTTTGCATAATCACATTCGTGAGATATCCCAGAATAAGGTTCAAGAAGTCGCCCACGTGAAAAGTGGGCCAATTTTTTTTTAAATCAAATTGCAAGAATCAATATTTTGGTCCCGAATAATTTTTTCTTTAATTTTTTGGACCATTCGGGACAAAAAAGGTCTCTTATAATTTTTCTCTAAAGTTGATCTTTTTCGACTTATAAGCAATTTAAAATTGAAAAAAACGAAAAATGGCGATTTTCAAGGCTTAATAACTCGGTTAAAAGTTATTATTACGAAAGTCAATGTATGATTAAATCAAAGTTTAAAGCTCCCTCTACAAGATCCTGAAGAAATTTTTGTCATTATTTTATTACTAAGCTGTTATTTTTAAGTAGAAATAATAAGCGCCATGCACGTTTGCGGCCGCTGTAAATTCTGAGTGCGAGAGAGAAGCCATTCCAGCAGTTCAATTCTGCATCTTACTCGCACTCACATTTACAGCGGCGTCAATACGATCTAACTGCTCATTGTTTTTAATTAAAAATAACAGCTTAGTAGTAAATTAATGACACAGATTTCTACAGGATCATGTAGCGGCGACTTTAAACTTTGATTTAGTCACTTTCTGACTTTCATAATAATAATTTTTAACCGAGTTATTAAGTCTTAAAAATGGCCATTTTCGCGTTTTTCAAATTTTAAATTGCTTATAACTTGAAAAAGATCAACTTTAGAGAAAAATTATAAGAGACCTTTTTTGTCCAGAATGGTCCAAAAAAATCTAAAAAAAATTAGCCCGGGCCAAAAATATTGATTTTTGCAATTTGATTAAAAAAAATTGTTAAAAAAAATTGGCCCACTTTTCACGTGGGCGACTTCTTGAACCTTATTCTGAGATGTCTCACGAATGTGATTATGCAAAAATATCTCATGGGAATATTTTTCCCAACGAACCCGCCGTTTCCGCCTTGTCTATATAGATCTTATGTAATGTTCAAAAACTAGTAATTTAACTAAACGATGAAAGATATCACTTAGTAGACAGAACATTATCTATTAATAATTTTATATCATTTAATTTTGAAAACAACAAATGTTTTGATAATTTTATATTAAAAACAAGCAGTTGGACTTAGGTCCTAGGTGCTTAGTTGAAGAAGTGCTAGGTTTACAACCAAAGTGGCCCGAAGTCGATATTTGATCTGTTCGTGTCGATTAATATACGATTTCACTAATTTTGAGTCATTTTTGCCAAACTTCCGATCATAACTTTTGCCAAAAATGGCCTAAGAAATATTCGAGATCGAGTTTTCAATACGAATTGACTGATATATATCACATGTAGTGCTTCTGCGACTATAATGTGGCACTTCCGGTTACAACTTTTTAACCGGAAGTGTACCTATCTTTGTTATCGTCTTGCTAAGACTCGTCGAATAATATATCGCTTGTAATATTTCGGCGACTTTAAAACAGTACCTTCGGTTGCAACTCTGGAACCGATAGTTTGAAGTAAAATTCCGTACCTTAAGGGGGGGGGGGTATAGTTTGAAATATTTAATATTTTTATTATTTCAAATAAAAGTGCATACTTTCAAGAATACTCTCTGAAAATTTCAAAATAATCGGAGTAAAATTACCAGAGATACAGCGTGTTGAATATCTCTACCTTCGACTCGCTTTGCCGCGACTTCGCGCCAGCACGCTTGAGCGTAGT